>BPLR01010455.1:0-82473 GCA_021605095.1 Caerostris extrusa | reverse complement strand
AGTTACGTATTGCTAATAAGGCAAGAGTTGACTGAACATCACAAATGCCACCGAGTCAACTTGCATTTGAAACAATGTCTGCAACAATGCCGCCAGCGGATTGAATCTGAGCCCTAGTGCTCATGTACCCCCCGGTACGTGAGCGCTGAATGGGTAGTGCTGAATGAGTAACAGTGATGCAGCCCTTGCGTATGGCATAAAGATTAACTATTTCTGTATTGGCAGCTGCATTAGAACAACAATATATTAGATCGGAGTAATTTTGTAAGGCTGCTTGCCTCACCCTTTATCATTGTCAGCTTATGATCAAAAATGCAAACGACCAACCAAATCAGGTTGGTCGTTCTTCGGTCATTTTGTGCACACTTTAGGCTAATTAGACAGTTGACCTGGAGTTTCACGTGGATTCCGAAACACTCACAAAAGTCCCTGACACTGTCAGGATTCATACCTGAAGCCTATGGTACCAAACGCCAGTGCGAGCCAATTGGCCATCAGACCGCTTGTCAGTGTATAAGACGACACAGGTTCGATTCCGTTGAGGACATACGTTGGAAGTCATTGCTTTAAAAAACGAATACAATCAATATAAAATGGGATCAGTCAATTTAATTGGGTGAGTTTGTGTTTTTTTTTGCTCATTAGGAACATAATTTGGTGGCAAATTATATTTTATAAAATGTTCTTAAAATGTATTATTTTGCAAAAGAACATTGACACAACAAAAATGGCACTAGAGGGGTGGCTGAGAACATTGGTCTCGTCAGTCATTTCCTTAATTTTTAAAGTTCTCCAATCAAATCGATGTACAGCTCAGTCATTTTTGTTCTGATGAATTTTCTGATGATTCTTGTTTGTTTCATACTGCGTTGAATATCGTCTTGCACACTGGAAATAAAGCATTTGACCCCACAAACTAAAGGCATTTGAAACTTTTTATGGTGTATTAAAGGTGTGGAATTTTCTTAGTAAGTATTCCCTAATGTGACTTTTATTTTGAAGTTATCAAACTTTTCTTACTTCCTGGCCAATTTAAATTAAAGATGGCTGACCAGAGTATAATTTTTGAGAAATATTAAATTTTTAACTATATTACTAACTCCCCGGCACTACAGTCCATAGTCAACTAATATATATATATATATATATATATATATATATATATATGCATTTCTACTATTATTTTTTAAAAAAACGTAAATTTTTAAATGATAGAAATCGGTTTTATTCTGCCAGACAAGCATCGATGGATTTCGCTCACTAATACCTATAATCGTAAAAGCATAAACAGTATCATCTGAAACAAAAAAAATTATTTTGTAAACTGTTTAATACAGGGTTTAATGCGAAGGTTTCAAAAAATTATTTCTTAATTATTGCTTCTATTAATATATATATTTTTGCACTAAATAATTTCAAAAAAGAAAATCTAGAAATGATAGAAATTTGTTGATTTCGGGATTTACGACAACCATCAATTTCATTTCGCTTATAATTATCTAAATCCAAAAACTAATAAACAGTACATATCAAACTAAAAGTAACTTAATTTAATGGACAATATAATGCTAATTATTTCTTAATTTTTTATCTATTAATCTATCTATTTTTGTACTAAATATTTCAAAGAGAAAATTTTTAAATGATAGAAATTTGTTGCATTCTGCATCGAGTCTGCTAACCATCAATCAACTTCGTACACAACCAAATAAATCCAAAAACGCATACGCAATACCACATTAAAAAAACTTTATTTAGTTGACAGTTTAATGCGAAGGTTTCAGTAAATATTTCTTAATTATTGATATATTAATAAATATTTTTAAAAGAGATAATCTTAAATCATAGAAATCGGTGACAATCTGGATCCAGTCAGACAATCATCAATCTATTACGCTCACATCCACCTAAGTCCAAAAAAGCAGAAACAATACAGTTATTTAGTAGACAATTTAATGCGAAGATTTCAAAAATTATTTCTTGATTATTGATCTATTTATATACACATTTTCGTACTAAATATTTCAAAAAGAAGTTCTTGAAATCATAAAAAATCAGTTGCATTCTGGAACCAATAGGGCAAAGTCCAGACTACTTAAATCCAAAAACCTATAAACAATACCATATGGAACATAAAATAACTTTTTATTTAGTTGACAATTTTGTGTGAAGGTTTCAAAGTTTATATCTTAATTATTGATCTACTAATATATATAATTTTTACTAAATATTTTAAAAGATATAATCTTAAAATGATATAAATCGGTTGCATTCTGGATCGAGTCAGATAACCATCAATCGATTTCGCTCACAATCACCTGAATCACACTTTATTTTAGTAAATAGTTTAATACGAAAAGTTTTAATAATAATAACTTAATTATTGCTTATTATTACATATTTTGTATAGATAATATTTAAAAAAAAAATGGAAATCTTTTGAAATGATAGAAATCGATTTAATCTTTGGATCTATCCGAACAACTATGAATCGATTTCCCTTACAACCACCTAAATCCAATAACACAAACAATAACCTATCGTGCATAAAAAACTATTTAATGGAAAATAACAATAATAATAATAATAACGAAACCTTCGATCTTTATGGCCCATTTCTTTCCCGTGTACTTTTATTTTGGGGGAACCATAACACTCAAAAACTGTAAACCTCAGTTGCAGCAAAAACCATTTTCCCAGTCTCTCCCGATTCGAACTTCCTCACGAAACTCGATTGATCTTCCACCTTTACTTCCATAACGCGAGCCCATTTCGGAAGTAAAAAAAAAAAAAAAAAAGGAACAAAAAAGTTTCTTCCAAAAGAAAAGAACGAAAAAGAAGAGAAGAGACCTTAAAGAAAAACACACCATCCTTTGGTCTGGAAAGCTTTACAGTGTATAAAACCTGAGGAGGAAGTCCATTTTATGTCCGTACAGAGTTCCCTCCCCTCAAGTGTTCGGACTTTTGAATTCCGCCCCTAAGAGCCAATTTCCGATATCCTTTCGGAAATGGCACTTCCGCCCTGATCACCGGAAGTGCGAAGGATGAGGTGTTAAACAGAGCCGTGTTTAAGGAGGGATTTATTCCGTCGCGAAGTTTTTATGTATTTTTAAGAAAAGAGAATGATATTTTTTTGTACATTTATGTAATGTATACAAGATATTTTTATGTGATATGGTTTAGGTAAAGATTCTTCGCATATAGAATACCTGATAGCGGAGTTATGGGTTTTAAGTGATTCTCATTTATTGTTAAGAAATATTTATTAAATGTTATATTAATTAATCTATTAACTAAATATTTTTTATGACACATTTTAAAAATATTGTTTAATTATAAAATGTTGTTCAACGTTGCATTCTTTACAAGGGTATCATTGTACCATTTAAATATTGTATCGTATCAAAATGTAAATATAATATTATATTTATATGTATAAAGAGCACAACACGTCAACTCAAAAACCAAAGAAGAATTGAGGCAGGAATGAATCAAAACTACGATTATATTGTACAATAAAATACACAATACTGTTAGCTATACTCAAATTATATGTAAAAAATCCATAATAGCTATACCATAACCCTGAATTTGCCTTACATCAAGAATTCAAAGAGAAAGAAAATGGAAGGAGAAAAATGTCCAAATCTAATTGATTGTAAACTGCAACAACGAAACTGAAACTTACTACAAACACGAATAAAAATTAAAGATTAAACGACTAAAACTACTACTACTCCACCACACCACATCCCAGCGCCTAGAGCTGAGTTACCCCATTACAATTTGGGAATGATGGGGATGAGAAATCTGTGTACGAGATATTTTTCTATGGTATGGCGTTATGTAAAGATTCTTTTCACATAAAGACCAACATTGGAATTATGGGATTATGAATCGATTCCCCCTCACAATCACCTAAATCCAAAAACCCATATCGAATAAAAGGGTGCGCAGAAGATCTACCTCCCCGTGGTGCACCTGGTAACACTTTTTAGTGGCTAAGATCTGCAACTTGGCATTATTGTTAGATTAATGAACTCTGTCTCAGCATGTTTTGTTGTATTATTTTGTTGTATGTTGTATGTTTTTTTCTTTTCGTTTTCTTTTTTTTGCTGTAACTGTTCATAATCTGCCATTGGAAATAAAAAAAAATATCGAATAAAAAATAACTTTATTTAGTTTGCAGTTTCATGAGAATATTTCAAAATTTACCTTTAATTATTGATTCTATTAATATACATATAATTGTACTAAATATTTTTTTAAAAATCGTGAAGTGACAGAAATCGGTTGCATTCTGGATTCAACCGTACAACCATCCATCGATTTCCCTTACAACCACTAAATCCAATAACACATAAAATAAAATTATTTAATGGAAAATAACAATAATAACAATAACAAGAAACCTACGATCTTATGGCCCATTTCTTTTGCGTGTACGTCTATTCCAAGGAACCATAACATCAAAAACTGTAAAACCTCAGTTGCAGCAGAAACCATTTTGCAGTCTCCCCCCGATTCGAACTTCCTCACGAAACTCGATTGATCTTCCACCTTTACTTCCATAACGCGAGTCCATTTTGGAAGTAAAAAAAAAAAAAAAAAAAAGGGAACAAGAAAAGTTTCTTCCAAAAGAAAGAACGAAAAAAGAAGAGAAGAGACCTTAAAGAAAACACACCATACTTTGGTCTGGAAAGCTTTTACGAGTGTACATAAAACCTGGGCCCAGAGGAGGAAGTCCATTTTATCTCCGCACGAGTTCCCTTCCCTCAAGGGTTCGGACTTTTGAATTCTGCTCGTAAGAGCCAATTTCCGATATCCTTTCGGAAATGGCACTTCCGCTCCTGATCACCGGAAGTGCGCGGGATGAGGTGTTAAACAGAGCCGTGTTTAACTGAGGGATTTTATTCCCGTCGCGGAGGTTTTTTATGTATTTTTAAGAAAAGAGGAATGTATATATTTTTTTTTACATTTATCTAATGTATACGAGATATTTTTCTATGATATTGCTTGATGTAAAGATTCTTTTCATATAGAGCACCTGATAGCTGAGTTATGAGATTTAAGTGATTCTTGCTTATTGTTAAGATATTTTTTATTAATTATTATATAAATTAATCATTATTAATTAATGTTTTTATGAGGCATTTTAAATATATCTGCTTAATAATAGAATGTTGTTCATTGGTGTCAAACGCACCATTTAAATATTGTGTTGTATCGAAATGTAAATGAAATATTATATATACATATACATAAAGAACACAACTCATCAAGTCAAAAAACAACGATAAACTGATGAAGAATGAACTAGAAATACGACTTAATGCTCAACAAATCTACAAAAGTATTATCTACACCAAAAATTATATAAAACAAAATCCATCAAAGTATTTGCAGTACAAAAATCCTGAAGTTCCTTTCCTTACATCTAGAACTTAAAAAAAAAAAAAAAAAGTTGAGAGAAAGAGAAAAAAGAGAAAAACTTGTCCAAGATCTGTAGTGACTGTAAGCTGCAATAACAATACTGAAGAGAATTTGACAAACGCAATTATCGAAGAAGGTTAAATAACTAGAAATACATTTGCATATCAAGAAGAAAAGTACAAAAATTTACAACAAAAAAAAAAAATATGATATATAATGTACAAAACTATGTATATAATGTACAACATGTTGTCCAGAATTTAAACTCATGTTTGTGAAAATTGCAACACCATGAAGGACATACGCGAGTGAGCTGAAATTTTTTCAGGAAATGCAAATTAGCGCATGATATGCAAATGATTAGAATTTCAAATCCGTAGCGCATGCGTATGCTGAGCAGCGCCCTATGAACGACGGATGGATCCGAATAAATAGACGGCTTTAACGAGGCGTGTATGGTTATCGGTGGTTATCTGCAAGTGGTAAACGTTAGCTCAATCGTTACTTATGCCTCTTCGACGAAAGAGAGCGAGATTTGAACAACTTACAGAGTTTGAACGGAGGAGAATCATCGGCCTTCGTGAAGCTGGATTGTCTTATCGTGCAGTAGCCGCTCGTGTGCAGCGTAACAGCAGCACAGTGATGCGTCTTTGGAAGCAGTGGACGGACGAGTGTCGGACAACTCGGAAATCCGGGAGTGGACCCCGAAATGTGACGTCAGCTCGCGATGATAGACAGCTGGTCCGCATGGCGCTGACGGACCGTACAGCTTCCTCTAGACAATTGGCAGCACAGTGGTCATTGTGTGCTTCATCAATTCGTAGACGTCTGCTGCAGCGTGGACTGCGCGCAAGGACTCCTTTATACAGGATCTCTCACGCTAAACCATCGCCGCCTGCGGCTACAATGGGCCGCTCAGCATAGAGACTGGCGTGCTGATTGGCAGCATGTCATGTTTTCTGACGAATCCCGCTTTAATTTGTGGTACCATGATGGCCGTATTTGTGTCAGACGCTATGCCGGTGGGCCACCTTCCGAGAGTACATTATCGAACGCCACAGTGGACGAACACCAGGAGTTATGGTCTGGGGTGCCATAGCATATCGTGGACGATCTCAATTGCTAAGAATTGTGAGCAATCTTAACAGCAACCGGTACATCAGTGAAGTTCTACAGCCCCAAGCTGTTCCCTTCCTTCAAAGCTTGCCAGGCGGTCAAATAATAATGTCAATTCGATAATGTACTTTCCAGGCGGTCAATAATAATGTCAATCGGTCAATTCGATAATGTACTTTCAACAGGACAATGCCCGCCCTCATATCGCTAGGACTGTTCAATCCTTCTTTGCAGGTACAGCTTCTTCCTTGGCCGGCGTATTGCCCGGATATGTCGCCGATTGAACATGTGTGGGATTTCGTTGGTCGGCGTCTCGCTCGTGATCCTCGTCCTGTTGCTTCTACAGACGAACTTTGGGTGCGCATACAAACAATATGGAATGCTCTTCCTCAGGCAGAGATTCAAAATTTGTTTGACTCCATGCCACGTCGTGTAGCAGCACTTACTGCGGCGCGTGGTGGCTACACAAAATACTGATTCCGATCTCTTGTTATTGTTTTTGTTTGCTTTGAACATTTAATCATTTATTTGTACCACTACCACTCAACTGTGTATTAAATTTCATTCAATTATGACGATTCCTTCATGGTGTTGCAATTTTCACAAACATGAGTTTATTATTAATTATTGATCCTATTAATATAAATTTTTGTACTAAATATTTTTCAAAAGTCTTGAAATGATAGAAACCGGTTGGCTTTTTCGGATCCATCCGAACAGCCATCAATCGATTTCCCTTACAACCACCTAAATCAATAACACATAAACAATAACCCTATCGAGCATAAAATAAAACTATTTAACGGAAAATAACAATAATAATAATAATAACGAAACCTTCTTGATCTTTATGGCCCATTTCTTTCCCGTGTACATTTATTTCGTGGGAACCATAACACTCAAAACTGTAAACCTCAGTTGCAGCAAAAACCATTTTCTCAGTCTCCCCCGGTTCGAACTTCCTCACGAAACTCGATTGATCTTCCACCTTTACTTCTATAACGCGAGTCCATATCGGAAGTAAAAAAATGGAACATGAAAAGTTTATTCAAAAAGAACGAAAAAGAAGAGACCTTAAAAAAAACACGCCATCCTTTGGTCTGGAGAGCTTTACGATCGTGTAAAAACCTGGGCCCAGAGGGGGAGGGGGAAGTCCATTTTTATGTCCGTGCGGAGTTCCCTTCCCTCAAGGGTTCGGACTTTGAATTCTGCCCGTAGAACCAATTTCCGATATCCTTTCGGAAATGGCACTTCCGCTCCTGATCACCGGAAGGGCGAGGGATGAGGTGTTAAATAGAGCCGTGTTTAAGGAGGGATTTTATTCCCGTCGCGAGGCTTTTTTATGTATTTTTAAGAAAAAGGCATATTTTTCTTCATTTATCTTATGCATACAAGATATTTTTCTATGGTATGGTTTATGTAAAGATTCTTTTCACATACAGTACCTGATAGCGGATCTATTGGTATTAAGTAATTCTTTCTCTTTTTTTATTAAATGTTACATAAATTAATCTTTGTTAACTAACATATTTATCATGTTATCCTGGTTAGGAGGTCCCTGACGTTATCCGAAAAGGAGGGCCTAGCAAATAAAACTCCATTACAAATTTTGGATGAAAATGGTACTTTGGGCCCTTTAACTCTTGAAATGCTTCATGAATAACATTAGTCTTATGAAATTTTCTAGAGATTTTGACTTTTGTTTGAAGTGTTTTGTAGTATGGTTTTGAAACACATTTGTATATCCAATAGCTATAAGTACTCGTAGTGCGTTGATCAACTCCTTCTTCTTGAAGTTTCCCATTTATCATTTTTGGCATTTTCCCATGCTTATGGAGCTGTATAGTGCTTCTTATTGTATTTGGAATACTTCATTGTTTCATTTATGCCTAGAGTTTTCAAATTTTGATGTATTCTTTTGGCTATTGAATGTGATAACGTTTCTTGTGGAATACTTCATTTACGACGACATTTATCTTATTTTTGTATATTCTTTTAGAGATTCTTGTGCAATTAATTCTTCATGAAGTTCTTGATCTATTCAACATTGCTATATTCATATGGCTATTTGAATTTCGCCATTCTTGTAATATTCCAATCAATTGCTTCATATATCTCGTGCATTATCAAACATTGGCATATTACTGAGTTTATTCATCCGTTCTCGAATGTTCACACATGATAAGTTTAAATTTGCCAGTAGATTTCAGTTGTTTTTTATTGTTACTTATTTTTAGGAATATTTGTTTAATTATAAAAGTATTATTCAATGGTGTATTCTTGACAAAGCCCTCATTATACCATTTAAATATTGAATAGAATCAAAATGTAAATACAATATTATGTATATAATGGGCACTGCATATCAAAAACCCAAGAATTGAGGCAGAATGAATCAAAAGTAACGATTTGCTATACGCATATTATATTTAAAAAATCCATAATAGCATTTGCTACACAAAACGCCTGAAGTGTATTATAATATTTCTATAATTCACCAAAAAAAGAAGAAAAGAAAAGAACTGTTCAAGATCCAAATTGATTGTAAACTGCAACAACGAAACTGAAAATTATTAACAAACACAAATAACAATAAAAGGTTAAATGACTAGAACTGCATTTGCATATCAAGAAGAACACAGAAATTTGTACAAGAAATACTAAACATGTTGTCTAGAAAATGCATATAACCCCAAATAAAATCTTTAATATCAGAGAGAAAAACTTATAACAATAACACAAAACAATTTAATTATAATATTCTTAAGACAGCTTCAAATATTATAAATCACGTTATTTCTACGCGTTAGATGACTGGATTCAAGCCAAACTTTGACTTGGTTTGTCGTTCGTCACATTTGGGCTAATTAGACCGGGACCTAAAGTTTAACGTGGATTTCGAACCACTACAAGCATCCATGCCCCTGCTAGGATTCGAATCTGAAACCTGGGGTACCAATGACCAGAGATCAGCTAGCCATCAGGCGCCTATTCAAGTCAAAGAGTAATATATATATATATATATATATATATATATATATATATATATATATATATATATATATATGCCTTCTTCATTGGCGCAACAGTCCTATGGCAGGCCATCTTCCCTACTGGTAGGTTTCGAGACGGGAGATGTTTACTTTAACGGGTTAGGGTTATCAGTCGCACGCCCAACTCTTTACAATAATGTTAGACCAGGACCTACGTTTTAAAAAGTGGATTCACAACCACTACAAACATCCATGGCGAAAAAGTCCATGGCACCCAAATACCTTGAAAATTTAATCGCTTGTTATTTCTAGTGCAATATATTTGTCCAATAAATATCATTTCGTTATCTGCATTTCTTCCTGGTGTAGCAATTTTAATAGCCAGTAGTGTATTAACACACTTTCTTTCTAATAAATAGTTTATACATGACTGAAAGGAAATTAAAATTTCTTAAGCATTACTTTTTAAATATTTATCGCTTAAATACTAACTATAAAAAAGAGTTTACTTTCATGAATTCATTTTACCCAAATTGAAAGAAAATGTGATGTTTCTTTAATATCTTTATTTTCAGCATTATTTATTAAGAATAACTAATTAAAAATCCTCGAACATAATTAACTTCTTGATATTACGTAGCAACAATTTTTTACGAAAATATCGAGATTGAAAAACAAGAATTTATTAAAGAAAATAAAAATTGCAATGGAATTTTTCACAAAGCCCACAAAAGTAGAAAGGTTGTTTATGATTGGTGCATTTTATAGAAACTGTTTACTAGAAGAAAAAATCAGAAAGTTTTCTTATATTATTTTCGTGTTCCCAGCTTTGTTTTAAATACTGAATTTTGCGCGATATATTTTTTATGTCATGATGCATGAAATATTCGTTTACAAAAGAAAGTTTTTAAAAATATACATAGAACGCACAAAAAGGCTGTGATATTCTATCTGAAAAGGAAAATAGTAATTTTAACACTTTTTTATTTTGTAATATTATTAACGTGTTAAATTTTTACCACACCAAAGAATTTCAGTGAAAAACATATCCGATAGGTTGCATCAATAAATAACTTTTTTTTTTGCTTATTTATTGAAGAATCTCATTTTCATGCAGCAAAATGTTCTGTTACATATTTTTGTACAACTTATATTTTTGTAATAAATAAATATCTCTGAGAATTATTTTCGTAATCTAACTTTTTCTTCTAAGAAAATATTTTAAGGATATTTAATTAAAAAAAAAACGTATTTCCTAGAAGCTATATTTACAAACAGTAATTTTTTACTTGTAAATTTATTGAATACTTATTATCGCTTGCAAAAATGTATTTAATAAGTTTTAGTCCTATTTTTTTAAAATATTAAAGCGATGTACAGCATTCTATGTAACTACTGCAAATGTTAATAAATTTCCAAAAGCATTGCAAATTTATTAATAGATAATGGTTTTTATTTAGAACACATGCTGCATGTTTAATCTTGTGTCATTCGTGCAATAACGACCAATAAATAGCAAATTCAGCATTACACAGGATACATTAAAGGCACGTTTGGCGACTACTAGCACCTGGGTGGCTGGCCATCTTTCTTCCCTCATAGAAATGAAGCTCTAGTCTAGTTCAGCTTGACATATAGGTATCGAAGGCTACTTTTAGTTGCTGCTCATTTAATACTTTATATACAATGCCATTCTAGCATCGATTACTAACCTAATCAATTTCTTATTTTTGAAAGTAATAATTCTTTGTACATGCCAAAAGCAGTAATCGAGCCTCATTTCGTGAAGGCTGATTACTTACTAGTTCACATGTGAGGCATAAAAAGTATTTAGTTTTTATGACACGTATGTTTTTAGTAAGTTTCAGTTTCTTTTTTTTTTTCACTTTCAGTTTTTATGTAAAGTATGTTTTTTGTTTCGCCTACCATGTTTCGATACCATGCAGCACACTTTAAAACCTAAAATGGGAATTATTGTCCTCTAGAGCAGGGGTCTCCAAACTACGGCCCGCGGGCCAAATCCGGCACGCCAGTGTCATCAATCCGGCCCGCGACAGCGAATAGTTTATTGTTCTGTAAAAAGTTGGATAAAAAAAACACAGAATGATAATAACTCGGTTTTATTTCATTGCTAGGTAAATATTAATGACAAGCATAATACAAGAAAATTTAACTTAAGCATAACAACTAGCAAGTAATTGAAATGAATCCCACCAACATTATAAACTAGTGATCATTCACGATTACCCTCGGTAGTTATGTTGGGGTAAAGAGTATCTCATAATATGTATATCGATGTTTGGAATGTATATATCCTGAATCGAACATATGATTTTTATCCTGAAAATCCCTCAAGAATGGAAAAGCTAAATGAACACGAATGAAACCGCTGGGTATCCGCTAGCTAAAAAAAAAAAAATAATAATAATAATAATGAATTTATGTAAGTGATTTTTCACTGTCAATAATTTGTAGTTAGCAAGTGTATGCTCTCTCAGAGCGCGTACTCGGCGACTGGTCTAGAAATTATAGATAATGGCTCAAAAATTAAAACGGTTTTGGCCCTTGGTACTTACTGGAGTAAACAGTACGGCCCTAAGGCGGAAAGTTTGGAGACCCCTGCTCTAGAGGAATATTCAAGGGAAAAATGAAGGGATTTGCATGTCGGAAGGGATAATTTTGGAATATTCTTAAAAAGAGTCCGCGAGACATTCATATACGTCACTGTCAACACACAATGATTACGTACAATGCTTCTGTGAAATAATTAACACTTTTCTGTTAGTATTTGCGTATTCGTATTCGTCGAAGTTAAATTTTACAGTTTAAACAAATACCAATCCTCCAGAAAACTAAAATTTATCATGAAAACAAACATATTACAAACATTTTTCATTTCAAACAAATTAAGGTAAACGGAAAAACTAAAGCGTAGCCAAATCATAAGCTTCGGTATCTAAACCTGAAATAAGTCCGTAAATAGATAAGCTTTATAGTATTTGAGCACGAAAAGTAGGATACAAGCTATCAAAATGAAAAAAAACCCACATTAATATTTAAGTAGAAAGCGAAAATCATTTAACGGAACAAAATCATACAGAAAAAAAATCAAACCAATTAACGCTGAACCAGTATTAATAAAAAAAAAAAAATGCAGCTTATTAAAGTTTCGCGAATACATATTTATTTAAAATCTACTTATTAGTTGAAATATTTATTTTTATTCCATTTTCACAAGAGAACAAGGATTGATGTATGATGTCAAACCTATACCTATGATATGATGTCAAACCTGATATGATGTCAAACCTATGCCTATTTGTGTTTATGCCGGGAACGGGCATGTTCGCCTTGTAGGCAAAAATGACCTTCCGTTGAGAAGTAGGAGAGGACATTTATAGATGCCACTCCTTTTTTTCTCTCCATCCGTCATCCCCGTCCCTGGGGCTAGGTAACCCCTACCAGTTAGAAAGGTGAAGATGGAACATCGGTGAGCCTCATGTATACCACCAACAACCCACCGATACATGATGGAGGAGGACAGTGCCTTCCTGGAATTTTTTAGAAGTAATTACCCCACATTTCCATGTCATATGCACATAGAAATATCCCATCAGGCAGCCTAACTATCGATGTGAGATTATTTTACACTCATTATCACAATTTCCATCGTGTCTCCTCGTGCAAGTAAGCAGTGACGTACATTACCACTAGGCCACGAGTCGGGCTAGATGGCACCGTTGAGATTTGGTTTGTCGCTCTACGGTCATCTTGTGCACATTTTAGGCTAAACAGACCGGGACCTACAGTTTAAAGTGGATTCCGAAACACTATAAACATCCATGGCACCGCCGGGACTCGAACCCGAAACCTGTGGTATCGGGGGCGAGAGCGCTAGCCACTTGGCCATTCAGGCCCCGGCACCGTTGAGGAGTGATTTTAAAATATGATATTAATATATGAGGGCCGTGTAGAGAACGCGTACCTCCTGGGTAACGCTGAATCTGCTAATCATCTGTCATTCGAAAATGCAAATAACTTCAGGTCAAAGTGTTGGATTATTCAAAATGATATTATCGCCTATGACTTACAGGGAAATATTCCATATGAAATAATGATAATGGCGGATAAAAAGTAATATTTATGTTTTCTGAGAAGACTTTTCAAGTTACTAGCTGAGTGTAATATAAAAGGAACCCCTGAAAACTTTCACCAGTCACTCCAACTATTAATGTAAAACCTCAAAAAATGCAGTCAATAACGGCGTCAGTCTCTCTCCCTATTCAAAATCAAAAACTATCATGCAAAAAAATCTGAGGTTTGGTTTGGTCTGGTCTGGTTTGATATAAAATATAAAAATAAAGCTTTGCATATTGTTATTTAAAATGAATTTAATATGATTCTTCGGAAAACTTCATTGTATTTTCAAATACTCGTTTAAATAAAAATATTTTGCATTTAATCTTTATATGGGCTTTCTCATTAAAACTTGCAACTTGAATTATACCTTTACATAAAATGAAAAATTCTGCAAATCATTAGTTATTCCGTACTGTGAATGCTTGATTTAAAACACTGAAAGTAATGTCGAACTGAAAACTTTAATCTCCATGAAGAAAATGAGCACGGTAACATTCTTAAGTCGGAAAGTTCTTGGTTTGGTTTGTCGCTCTATGGTCATTTTTTTGTGCACACTTTGGGCTAATTAGTCCGGGTTTATGGTTTGTCACTCTACGATCATTTATTTTTGTTACGATCATTTTGGTTTATGGTATGGTTTGTCACTCTACGATCATTTTGTGCACACTTTGGGCTAATTAGTCCGGGTTTATGGTTTGGTTTGTCACTCTATTTTGTGCGATCATTTTTTATGTGCACACTTTTTGTGCGGCTAATTAGACCGGGACCTAAAGTTTAACGTGGATTCCGAACTACTCACAAACATCCATGCCACAAGCAGGATTCGAACCTGAAGCCTGTGGTAGCCATGACCAGAGCGCTAGCCAGTTTGGCCATTAGGCCACCGTACAAGATCTGATGAGATCAAATCCTCGTCCATTCGCACATTGATAATAGCTAAGAATTTGGTAATCAGAAATATATTTTTATTATGGATATTGAATTTCATGAGAAACACTTGCGTAGGCATTGAGTTACTGAGCATGAGAAATATTTGCAATATAATACAACAATGTTATCCGAACTTTACACAAATAAATACATTGAAACCTTTATTTTCAACTGTTGCCACAATAAAGGATTTATCTCTTTATAACCAAAAGAAGAAAAAAAATGCAAAGAATTTCAACCACTTTCACAAACGAGACTTTAAAAAAAAAAAGCATTCCTACAAACTAATCATTTTAGACAACAAAGCGTGTAAATTTTTTTAAACGGAAAATGTGATTCTGTAATACACCTGCTTCGCTCTAAATCGAATAGTACCAAATTTTTAAATAAATGAGATTTGGGTTAGCTTTGTAAAGGGATTTTCTATTTCTTTCTACAAAAAAATTATTATCGATGTTTTTACAGAAATTTTATGAGCCTATATATTTTTATACAAAAAAAAAAAAAAAAAAATTTAATTTGTCTTTAATTTTTTTTTTTTTCCAGCAGTAAAATTTTTTCAATGCATGATATTTTTGTAGTCAATTTCTTCGATTATTTTTTTTCTTTTTTTTTTAGATTTTTATAGAAAGAAGATTTTTAAAAATAATTTTATGATTAAAATTTTAATTCTATAACTTTTAAATGCATAAAAAAAAAATTTAAGTTCAAAAGGAAATAAATGGTAAGTAAAAATTACTTTTGCTAGAAAAATTACTTTTGATAATTTTCATGACCAAAATTAAAATTAAAAATTAATGAATGTTATACGTTTTTATTAATATACATGTATGCATGAATATATAGCAGACTATTTTTGTAATCCAGCAAAATTCTTATGTTACCGTATTTATTGTATTTCATTTGTTCTATTAATATTTAATCTTTTTAGAACTTTTATAATCACAATTATAACAAGGTTGCATAAAAGCAATATTTTAAAAAATTTAGTTGAGAAAACGTTTCTTATGAATGTATTTTAAAACCTTAAGGTTACCGTTAACGTAAACTTTGACGTTACATAGATTGTAAACGTAAAAACGTTGTAAATTAATTTCTTCTCTATAACTAGCTAAAAATAAAACCATTTTGAAGCAAATAAAAAATATATTAAAAGTACATTTTATTGGGAAAAAGTATCGGAGAAATCTGTAGATTATCGATTGGTAAATTATTTTCTTTTGTATAAATCTATAAATAAAATCAATTTTGAAACAAATAAAAATATATTAGAAAATACATTTTATTATAAAAAGTATCAGAGAAGTCAGTAAATTATCGTTTCTCAAATGAAAATTTATTTTTTATAACTAGCAATAAAATAATTTTGAAATAAATAAAAATTAAATTATAAATTACATTTTATTAGGAAAACGTATGGAAGAAATTAGTAAATTATCATGTGACACATTAATTTCTTCTGTATAGCTAGTTATAAATGAAAACAATTTTGAAACAAATAACATTAAAAAGTTAATTTTGTTAGGAAAAATAAGAAAGAAATCTATAGAAAAGAAATCTATAGATTATCGATTGGTAAATTATTTTCTTCTGCATAAGTCATAAATAAAATCAATTTTGAAGCAAATAAAAATATATTAGAAAATAAATTTTATTAGGAAAAAGTATCAAAGAATTCAATAAATTATCATGTGGCACATTAATTTTTCTTTATAACTAATTATAAATCAAAACAATTTTGAAACAAATAAAAAATATTTTAAAAAAGTACATTTTATTGGGAAAAGTTTTGAAGAAGTCTGTAAATTATCATATGGTAAATTGTAAATGAAAACTTCTTTTTTGTATTAATTATTTATAAAAGAATTTTGAAATAAATAAAATATTTTTTTTAAAAGAATTCAGTAAATTATCATGTGGCACATTAATTTTTTTCTTTATAACTAATTATTTATGAAAAACAATTTTGAAACAAATAAAAAAATATTTTAAAAGTACATTTTATTGGGAAAAGTTTTGAAGAAGTCTGAAAATTATCATATGGTAAATTGTAAATGAAAACTTCTTCTGTATTAACTATTTATAAAAAGAATTTTAAAATAAATAAAATATTTTTTTTCTTTTCTCTTCTTTTGGGAGATTAATTCGGCGAGAAATCTAATTGTATGTTTTATAACACAGTACTCATATGTCAAGTACTCAAATAGTAGTACTCAAATTTTATTTACGAATAAAATTCATAAATAAAATTATGATATTCACCTTTTTTATTTTTGACACGGTGACATTTAAAACAGAATTACATAATAAAGTATGCTTCTAGATAAGCATATTAATTAAATATGCTTCTAAATATGATTGCCTAACAAAATATTCTTCTAAATAGGAACATAAATTAAATATGTTTCGGATTAGGACATTTTAGCAAGTTAATCTTCCTTAAGAGGATTACATTTCCTTTAAAATACTAACAGGTATTTACTTCTTAAACTCAATACGCTTTTAAATTAATGGTAAAGTTATATCTGTATATGGTTGTTATATACAATAAATTCCATCACTACACAATAATAATTTAATTATATGTTAAAATTAGAAACAATAAGCAATAATTGAGGAAACGCAAATGTCCTGACGTATTGCTTAAATTGAACTAGTTGGGTTTCTTTTCATTATAGTTAATTCTAGAAAGCTTTTAACATAATGCTAATAGATCAAAGAACCACAATCAAGTGCATGACCAAATGAATTGGAAATCTAATTGAAATTGGTCTACAAACTTTCATTGTTAATAGATTTAACTTGAAATAGAGTTTGTTTTGTGGTACTAGATTTTTGATGCAATAAGAAACTAGAATTTTAATAAAATTGCATTAAAATTCAATTTATATAAAAATAATAATTTATTTAAAGCTATAAAAAATATTAGTACTTTTCGGTTATCAAGAAAAACACTTATTCTCAAATATAATTTGATGGAAAATTCATCTAAATATACTAATGGCAACCCTAACTTTACATACTACTGTGTCCAAAAAGTAAGACCAGTTTTCAAATTAAATTTCCCGGGCATACGGTATTTCAATTTTTTTTTCTTTTTTTAGGTTGACTCTTAGGTTCACTCTCCTTGACATCTGTGTGAAATTTGACGTCAAAATATTCATTAGTGTTTGAGTTAAGCTTATGGTTTTGTGAGATGCTAAAACTGATACCGGCGATTTTTGAAATGCCAGAACTAATTGAGTAAAGAACTTGCATCAAATTTGTTTGCGGAAACGTATAGAATGTTGCAGAAGGCATTCAGTGAGCATTCATATAACGGAAAGAAATGCTTAGAAGTGGAAAAAACTGTTCAAAGAAGGTAGAGAACGTGTAGAAGACGAAGATCCCTGTGGTCGACCATCAACCCCAGCCGACGTAGCTCACGTCCAAAAAAAGTAAAGATTTGGTGCATGCATTCAAGGACGAATTGAGCCTTATGTTAAACTTTTTGGACTATGCACGCTCATTTAAAGGACGGGTTGAACCGTCTAAAGTCCAAAATCTAACGTGACTTTTGGACTTTCACGCTTTTTTTCGCCAGTTAGACTTTGGAACCGGTAATTGTAGATGGAGAAAGAGAAAAGGAGTGTGCAAAGAGTTCAGATATGAGTTTCAGGGTGTACGGAGGGTACAAAGACCCTTAAACGACCTAAACAAGGGAGAGTACGAAGGAGAAAAAGGAGTGTACAAAAAGTTGAGAGAATAGTTCCAGGGAGTACAGAGGGTACAAAGACCCTTAAACGAACTGGCTTTTAAGATGATTTTGTAAATATTTGTTATATAATTGTGTTTTGTGTGTTGAGTATTACAGTAGTGCAGTGCTGTCTTTGCAATTTTAATAAATATGACAGCTAAAAGTTTAGTTATCATTTAAAGAAATAATTCATACCTAACTTTTACTCAGAGTAGTGTGCAAATTTTTAGTTAGACAAAATTTGTTTCTTCATAATTTTCTATTGGTAACAGAAAAATACTAAAACTATAATATTTAGTATAATATTTATGTAATTTTCATTATTGTATTAAATAATTGTACTATTAACCTATTTAAATTGGAAATATATATCACAAATTACACCAACTGAATTATTTATTAACTTACTAGCTCATATAATCCTTTATTGTACAACTTCAGAAAATAAAACTTATTTACTCTTTTATTTAGGTTTAAGACAGCATCTTCGTTTTCTCCAGAAAAGATGCTGCCATGGACAGACGTGAGCACAGCATTTTTCTAGCTTTGGCTGTTCTAGATCTATTAAATTCATTGCTTCATGCTTTGAAATCTCCACATTTTTTTATAGCTCTACTTGCTTCTTGTTGTTTATAGTCAGATCTTGTCTGATTACAAAATTAATATTTAATCATTTAATCCAAAGATAAGTATTATCTTAAGTTTTTGTCAATAAAAGTTCTGGTGTAGCTTTTTCCTCTCATGCGATGTGTCAGGAGATTATCGATGGAGAGACCAGTAGTAATCTCCGTCACATTGTTATCACAATACCCTTTGGTATCTTTTTTAGGAAAGAGATACCTTGATCCTCATTCATTGATCCAAGATTTTCAGGGATAAAAATTCAAGTGCGATACATAGATTTTCAGGAAAATTAAAATGTGATAGATAGACTTTTAAGGAAAGATTGAAATGTGAATATAGAAAAACTTTCAGGAACAAAATTTCAATCGTGAATTTAGATTTTAGGGAAAAATTGAAGTTTGAACGTAGAAAAATTTTCAGGGACAAAATTTCAAGTATGAATATAAATAGATATAAATGTAAATTAGAAGAGTGAATATAGAAAAACTTCCAGGGATAAAATTTCTAGCGCGGATATAGATAGATTTTTATGGAAAAATTGGAAGTATGATAGATAGATTTTATGGAAAAATTGGAAGTATGATAGATAGATTTTTATGGAAAATTGGAAGTATGATAGATAGATTTTTATGGAAAAATTGGAAGTATGATAGATAGATTTTTATGGAAAATTGGAAGTATGATAGATTTTTTTATGGAAAAATTGGAAGTATGATAGATAGATTTTATGGAAAAATTGGAAGTATGATAGATAGATTTTTATGGAAAAATTGGAAGTATGATAGATAGATTTTTATGGAAAAATTGAAGTGGTAATGTAGAACAATTTTCAGGGACAAAATTTCAAACGTGATAGATAGTTTTAGGAGAACATTGAAGTGTGAATATAGAAAAATTTCAGTGACAGAATTTCAAGTGTGATAGATAGATATATTTTTAGGAAAAAAATTGAAGTGTGAATATAGAAAGTTTTTAGGTAAAAATTCAAGTGTGAATAATATGAATAGATTTTAGGGAAAAATTGAAGTATGATTATAGAAATGTTTTCATTTTTTCATGTCAAAATTTTAAGTGCGAATTTAGATAGATTTTTAGAGAAAAATTCAAATGTAAAAATAGCAGGTTTTCAAGTAAAAAATTCAAGTATCAATGTATTTTGTTGAGTCCTCTCCAAGACAAATTCCTGGATGCGTACCTAATTAAGGATGCACGTTCATTTTAATGCAGAATCCTCCAGACGTTGCAACGCGACGTCTTTGTACGGTGCGCTACAGCTCGCAGCTGGAACTTGAAATCGTCTATACTCAATCTAATGTAGTCTCCGATATAGTATTCTCTCCTAGTACAGTCTCTTCCACTTTATATCGCTTGTTCACTACATATTGTATTTCCCTGAAAATATCTTCTATATGGTAACAGCTGTTGAATGAATCCAAAGAGTCTATGGTTGGGACTACACCTCACCACTGGATACCACTGCTCGTAGAAGTAATGTGAAACACGCCAATTACCCTCAAAACTCCATCCAAATGCATATCCGCTAGTTCTGCTTTCGTATGATCAGTCATCCAATTACCGTTGAGTGTGTGAAATGAAGAGCCTCTGAGAGAACGCTAGAAACTTCAGTGTCATTGCAACGCCACTCTACTTCACCTCAAAAGTATTGCTTCCTAAAGTTTATAAAACTGAGATATTGAAAAGTTTGTAATGTTGAATATTAATTAAAAATTAGTGATAAGAGAATAAAATAAATTAACATGAAACTAATTAGCAATAAACTAGTTGATGGCTTAACATAGAATTTGCCAATCTTTCCAGTAACTGAGAAACTTCCCTTCAACCAATTATATTCGGTTTACTTTTTAATTTATATCTTCCTATTTTCTACAACGAATCTTTGATGTGTACACATCTTACGCTTTACTGTAAAGCAAGATTTACATCTCTTTTCCCGCCCAAATGTACACAGTACGGCCCTCTTTAAGTCAAAGCCATTATGTCATCTATGGAGAAGACAGATGACGTCGTTAGAACTCGCGTTGCCCGAAGGAGAGTTAATTAATTTCGTTGCCGATAAAGGGAGCGCTACGGTCGCTGAAAGCCAGTTTTCCCCGCGGCGACGAAATTCTTTTTTTTTATTTAAATACAACAACAAGAAAAAAAAAATGCAGAAAGTTTGTGTAGCTCGTTTGGCAACGCTTGATGCGTCGTTATGTATGGGATCTTTTTTTTATTTACGTTCTTTTTTTTTTTCTTTTAGCTGTGTTCGATATCATTAAATAAATAAAATGGCATTTTTGAGAAGGGGAAAAGTTTGCTATTAAATATTTTTTTGTCCGTACCATTTTGGCTCGCGTGTTCGTTGCGTTGTTTAGTTTTCTTTGTCATTTAGTCTTTTTCGTTGCGTGTCGAGAAAAGTTTGATACATGATTTGTGTAGACGGAGTTTGAGAGGAGGAAAGAGTGAGAGGAAAAAAAATAGAGTTCTCGCTGTAAATTAAAATGAAAGTTCTTTCATAAACGCGGGAAATTTCAGAGAGTTTTTACTCTTTCATTACTGGGTATAAATTATAGTGTGGTGGAGCGACGTTATGGATACATAGACTGTTATGGTTGATAGGTTAATTATTTATTTTACGATAGCAGACGATGGGAAATTTATTTTCGTTTAACTCAGTTTTGAAAGAAATAGTTTTGTTGGTAACTGTTATAGTTTGTGAAATATTTAATCTTCAACCAGACTGTACTTTTCACCAATCAATATTCCTAACATTGAATTAAGTATGATTTAATTATCTTTCATTCTATTAATTATGATATCTAAGATATATATAAAGATTACATAAAAGTCATTTTGAAGGATGTAAAATTAGTAATGTTTATACTCTGTCTGGCATTGGTACCCAAGGTTTCTGCCCTGGTCTGGCGGTGTCATGGATGTTTGTAGTGATTCGGAATCCCTTTAAACCATAGTCTAGGTTTAATATGATAGTAGAGTTTTGGGCGTAGAGCTGACAACCTTAGCCCATAAAAAGATAATACTTATGAGACTGAATTAATACATAGTTGTCAGATAGTTGTTATTAATTATTTTGAATTTTTTCATCAAGCAACAAGAAGCATGATGGATGTGTAGAATTTCAGACCTAAAGAATCTTGGTTTCGAAACTCAACACTTGATTCTGAACCAAAGAGTTTCTTGCCAAGCCTGGGAATCATTTTGTTGAACTCGTGTTAATGTGAAATAGGGTGCAAACTACCAAAGATTTACTATCGAGGGCTTGTTCCCTGTGGTTGTGTGACAAAAATTGATGCAGTGTGGCCGACCCCTTTCCCCTTTCTGATGCACTTCAAATAACTTTCCTTCAGATTTGCCGTTGTTGCAAGTGACAGTAGGTCAAAAATTAGAAGCATTGGAAAACAAAAAGATATTTCTTCGAGCAATGTCTTGATTCAACCCAAATAATTCGATTAATTGACGAATTTGTCTTTGTTAAGATTTGACTCTTAATAAAGGGCACAATTGGACGACCACCATCTAAACAAAAGTTCAAAAAATCATAGCATTGTCTGGAATGATCAGACAATGTCAAACAACAAGGAAAAAGTTTGGAGACCCCTACTTTATGGCATATTGTTTCACTTACATTTCACCAATGAAAAACAGACGAATCTTCCTTTCTGGTATGAATGATTTCAGGTTGATGAACCCAATATTTGAAAACAACGATAAGAACATACAATATTTAATATGCTACATATATTTTAACATGATATTTGTTCACTTTCAGAATCTAGTGGCTAGATTGATGTCCCTTGCATTCAGTTTGGATGCACCTCGGTTACCCTTGGTTTCCAAATCAAAGGAAATATTCCAGTTTTATGGCTGTAAATTCGGCAAATGATGCAAAGACCAAGCTGACATTTTTGACATAATACAGCCACGGCTTGTCAAGTCGTGGCCAAGTGGTAATGTGCATAGCTAGCATTCAGGAGGGTCGAAGATTGAATCCGCTGAGTAGCCCAATGATGTTTCCTCTCAACACTCATCATTGAACTGTTCGTGGTATACAAGAGGCCCACCCTTATTTCACTGTCATTTATCTAACTGGTAGCTACATATCCCGAGGTGTAGGGGGAGGATCAGGGTATAGAAGAAAAAGAAGAAAGTCATTAAACCTAAACGTCCTTCCTGATTGTAGAGTAGGGAGGGAAGATTTTAACGCCCCCGGAGGCCACCTTAAGAGCCCGAAGTGTTAAAAGCTGTAGTTGCAAATGCAGTAGCGTATTCTAATATCGCTGAATCTGTCATATTTCTGCTTTATAGTGATAAATAACGACAGGCAAAATTTCCTAATTTCGAAAAATCAATATTTGCATTCAAAATATATATATGAAAAACTCTAAAATATTTATTACTTATATTTACTAATTACACTGTGCTTATAAATTAATATTTGTCATAATACTTTTATATCATGTGTTAGCACAAATTTGTTCTGGTACGAGCTCAGTGGCGTCCACAAAAAGAAGAAAAGGAAAAAAATAAAAGGAGCACAAGTTTTTATTTGAAAAGGATAAATCCCCCTTGAGCATCGAGAATTTTTGCATCTTAAGAACTTTCATTTTAAATAAACATTCAGAATAAAATCGAATGCCACACAAACTATAAAAATGGAAGACCAATGAAATTAATGCTATAGGTCTTTCTTAAGACATTAAATCCGAATAAATTAAAGCTGAGCTTGAAAATCCAGGTTTTAAGTTATGAGTATTGTATAACTTAAGAAAATCCACGTTAAAGCTCTATTTCTTATTTTTCATGATCGAATTTTTTAATTCAATCATGAAAATAAGTCATAAAATAACATAAGACAGAATTACTAATTATTCTTGTAGATATTTTTGCGCAATATCTAAATTGCACAATGCTTGAATTGAAATCATTTCCATCATGTCAGATTTCCTGTATTTGATTCGCAATTGTAATCAATGCCTTTATGAATGTATTATTCAAACAATTCAGATGAAGAAACCTAATTGTGTAATGATTGAATTACAATCATTTCCATCATGGCAATTGCAGTCATTTCTTGTAATTTTACTGTTAATATTTTAAAAGTCTATTTCGCGTTTTATCTATTTCTAACCTCATTTTTTAAGAACGTCCTATTTTTCGAAATCTGTATATGTCATACGAACAACGAACAACTTAATTGCCATTTTATTAATGATATTTAATAAAATATATATGAAAAACAAATTTACTGTAATTAATATAATAATTTGATTAAATTTATTTAAACAAATTAATATAAATTTAACTAACATTAAGTTATTTTCTTAAATCCTACTTTTATTCAATTAATAAAAGAATCAACTGGCAGGTCACAAAAAGATATAGATGAACCTAATAACAAAATTTCGTACAAACTATTTGATAAATTTCTGTATCAAATTTTCATAAAAATTTCCTTTTAAAAAATTTGCAATATTTGACAAAACGCCTTACACATAAATGTTGTTACTGAAAAGAATAATTTAAATCTTAGGTGGTTTTCAGGGAAAATAAAAAAGGACTCGCTTTTTAATATTTAAGTATCATAATTATTAACTGGCACCCTCAAAATATTATACAAGTTGCCTTTTATGAGTTTAAAATGTTTTAGTCATACTGAGAATCGTTTTGTCCCTATAGGCAATATGCAGAAAGGTAACAAAAGTTTGATTTTTTTTGCTCAATATCAATGATTTTCATAAAGTATTCGTTTTAAATACCAAAAAAGACCAAATCTAGTTAAAATAATATTTTCCCCCTCAATGTATTTTCTAAAATTCAGTAAAATAACATGCAATTCAAACTTTCAATATAATATACATTTCCAATTGCATTTAAGAAATTTATTTATTGCATGTTTAACGAGAAAAAATTGAATAGAAATAAAAGCAATGATCTCAAAAATTGACTGCAAACATTTCAAATTTCCTTTTAAAAGATAAAAATACATATATTTCTTAAATATACGTTGCATTATTTATAACTCCTTCTCAAAACTTGCCGTCAAATAATTTTTTTCTAACCTTGTGACAGATTATGAATGTAGAGAGACAATCACAATGTCAGACAGCGAGTAATGACGGTGTCTCCCAAATGAATCGCTAGATGGCGCTTTCCTTCTTGAAATGGACAAAAAAAAAAGTACTTTTATTATAAGGGGCAAAGGCTCGAGTGAAAACTTTTCTGCGAATAGTTTGCGGGTCCTTTGGAATAGTTTAAAAGTAATTTTAAAAGTACAAAAAAGAAGAAAACATAAGCAAACATTTTCGTTTTTTGTTAAAATGATAACATTCGCAGTGAAAAGAGTTAAATCAGCACTTGAATTGCGTTTTCGTTTGATAAAAAGTGATATTTGCTGTTATGCTTGTATGACAAAAATGTAATATTTGAAAACAATAAACATATTATATTTCTCAGAAATATGACATTTAAATAGCAACCTTTCTGGCATAGATAATCGAAAGTTGATATCTGTATACAATTATAATGGCATAAAGAAATTTCTTAAGTATAAAAATAATGCTTTGCACATTGTAATTTAAAATGGTTGCAATGTGATCTTTTGGAAGGCTTCATTATATTTTGAAATCCCCATTTAAATAAAAATATTTTGCATTTAACTTTTAAAAGGAGCTTTTTTTCTTACAAGTTGCAATTTGAACTATGTCCTTACATAAAATAAAAAATTCTGCAAATAGTTGGAATTATGAATGCTTGAATTAAAATTTGGCGAATACTTTCGAATTAAAGGCTTCATTTCGTGTGAAAGAAATGAACATTATAAATTCTTAGGTTGGAAAGTTCTTGAGTCAGGGTCGATGAAGAGAATGAATAAATTTGTGAATCGTTCCAAATTGTTGTGACAAAATGTGAATGCAGTATAATAAGGCATTTAGTACACCCTAGGTGTATAGCTGAATTTGCTATTCAATAAATGTAGGTTTACCCTACATCAAAATGGCTACCATTTAAAAGCGAAAAGAAAGCAGAAGTATATAAATAATGAATTTTTGAAGCATTTTATAAATGACGAATTCTAAAGCAAAAGCATATTTATAAATGACGAGATGCATACGGAAATTCAGAAATATTTTCAATAATAAATAATAATCTAGTATTTTGAAGTGTAAAGTTTTTATATGATTATAACATGTGACGAAAATAAATTATACAATATAATTTATTTCTGAAATAAGTTTTCAATGAAATTCATAAAGGTTTTATTGTAAAAAATGACATCTTCATCGTGTTGTTTTACTATATAGTAAATGCATATGGAATTTATAATTATCGCAATTTAATTGATTTAAAAATTTTCAAACTGGTTTGTTAAACCCACAAATAATAATCTAGTATAAAAAGTTCATCATTTGCAAAGTGTAAAGGTGTTTTTATATGATTATAACCATTTTTATTAATGTTTCACAAAAAACTCGAAATGGCAAACATTATGTCATTTCTTTTATCCAAATTTATTTTTTTCAAAATAATCTTTCCCTCAAGAAACTTCATAAAGTTTGTTTTCATTGCAATTAGATTATTTCCTCTTTAACAAATTTGTCATGTTTCGTTTTTAAATGTGTATGGAGTCCGCTTGTACTTCCTCCATTCACTTTAATAACTCTTTAACATTTTTCACATTGTGCCACCATATTCTTTTCATCATATAAATAATGAAACCAAACCGAAGTATTATCAACTGATTTTTATGTTCTTTAAAGTTATTCTTATTCATTATTCATCATTTATGTATATATATGTTTGAAAAATAGTTTGAACTCTAAAGTAATATGCAAATATGTGAATAACAAATACATTGCACAAACTTTCTTGTTATTCACAATGTATTTATAATTATCACAATGTGAATAACAAATTGATTTAAAAATCAAATTAAAAAACTACTTTTTCTGATTTTTTTCAGATAAGAATTTAAATAAGAATTCACAGATAAGAATAAAATTTCACTGACAAGAGGCGGTATTTTTTAACTTTGTGAATACCGTTCGGACTGGCATGTATCCCTGTGGTAGATGGATTCTATAAAAGATTCAGTGAAGTAGAACTATCTGATTGAAGTTTTCTGGATTTTCTCCAATAGAACACACAAAAGTTGTGTAGTTGAACCAGGAAGCCTTTAAGAAAAGCTTTACTCCGCTACTTGTGTTGCACTGTAATGCGTTTTCTTCTTAAATAATCAGTACAATTATTAGAAACCAACAACAAAGCATTCATTTAACTTCTCAAAATTAGAACTTGAAGCAGAAACCACTCTACCAGTGCAAAATTCTCCCTCAAAATGACTTCTATTGTATTTGTACCAATAAATAGTTTAACCTCCTCAAGGAGAGAGTGCCGATGTTACACTTTACCAGAAGAAAACGCCAGACATATGCTTTTCTTTTATATCACGCAAAGTCTACTATATAATGCGGCACCCACAGCTTTTAACATGAACTCTTTTTTTTAAATGGTGATTCACTTTATGTTGATCACTTCTTAGAGTTCCGTAATTATTAGAATTTTTTTATATTGCGGAAATTCCAGTATATAGAATTAAATATATATGTTCATCATGTGTTGTTTTAGTATATAAATGATATAAATAATTCAGAACTTTTCCTTTTAACCCCTAATGACATAACCCCCAGCATTTTAAATTCCATTTCAATTCAATAAAATTTTATCACTTTAGATAAAGGAAAAAAAAGAATGCGAAATGTATTTGTCTTTTTTTATTAATAAATACCTTATATACGATACTTCGCTACATAACTGGTAATTCCATTTTAGAGCTGATATTATTAGGATTTTTATATTGCTAAAATTCCAATACGTAAAATTAAATATAGTATATTGAATTCAAGTCCCACTTCAATTCAATAAAATCTTATTACAAGAAAAAAAGTCCGAAATGCGAATAAATTCTGAAAATAAATTTATTTTCGCTTCGCATCGAATCGAAGCAAAATGGTACCATAAATAAACTACAAAAATCTACATTTACCTGAAGCATTTTTTTCCGTGCCGCCGCTATAAAGCATATTATGACTGAAACTGGATTATTATCACTGCGTCGTCTGCAATGATTCAAATCAGGGATTCAGTTTCCTTTTAATTAGCTCTCCCTCTCTGCACAATCTGGTATTACCGGAGTTAATATTACTTTTCAGCTAATATGTTCTCGCGATAAAATAAAGAATTTTATTCCCATTTTTTTCTTTTCTTTTCTTTTATTTCTGGAAAAATGTTTTATTTCCCTCCGAAATTGAATAAAGAACACTGAAATTATAGAAGATGAAAGACAAAAAAGAGTGAAGGGAGAATTAATTATTTCTCTGGGGATTAGGAAAAATTAAATCAAGGAAATAATTTTAATTAAAAATGTTTTGATGGAAATAAAGAAGTATTAAAAAGAACTTTTTCTTATTGATTTTCTCGATCAGCGATCTCGACCATTTTTGATGGCGTACCCCTAACACAATAATTAAATATTTTACCCTATATAATATTATATACTATACTATAATATAATATAATATATATAAATCAAAAACAAAACACATAAGCACAAAAGATAAATGAGAACAATCAAGGACATTATGCTCGATCTGCAAAACTCCAGAAACAGTTGAACACACTTTGTTTCAATGCATAAAATATGTAGCAGCACGAAACAAACTGCAAAACCCTTTTGGATATAGCGTTCATGGTTACTTAACACTTTTGGAGATAAAGTACCTGGTTTTGGTTTTACGCTTTTGGATATAGAGTTACTCATGGTTATTTGATATGTCAGTGAACGCTTATTGTAAGACAACAGTGATACTACAATTTCTAAGAAAAGTCTGGTAACCCTTTAAGCTATGGGTGTCCCAAATATTTTTTCTGGGGTTATTATCTGTTTTTCACTTTTTGTTTATTTTGCGACTTTAATTAGTATATTTAACTCTACATGCTATAATTTCCGCAATATAAGAAAATTTTAATAATTACAGCTCTAATTAGGAATGTTATGTAGTGAAGTATCTAACATAATTAATTTATTAACAAAAAATGCAAACCTGGTTAAATTTTAAATAGCAAAATAACCAGCACAATTCTGTATTACCTATCATTGGCTTAAAAATCTAATATAAAGTACATTCAGTCACCTTTTATATTTTTTTTTACTAATGACCAGGCAACCAAGTATCATCATAAATAAATAATAAACACTTGATTTTAAGCCAATAATAGGTAGTAGAGAATTGTGTTGGTTATTTTGCTATTGAAAAAAGATTTAATCGTACTCTTTTTTGTTAATAAATACCTTATATTCGGTGATTCACTACATAACTGTTAATTCCATTTTAGAGCTGTAATTATTTTTTTAATTTTTCCAGTTGTTGGAATTCCATATATTGAATTCAAATCCCACTTCAATTCAATAAAATCTTATTACATTAGTAAAAAAAGAGTGCAAAATGCGAATACATTCTGAAAAATAATTTTATTTTCCCATCGCATGGAATGGAAGCAAATGGTACCATAAATAAACTACAAAAATTTACCTGAAGCAATTTTTTTTCCCGTGCAGCCGCCATAAAGCATATAAGGACTGAAACTGGAGAATTATCACTGTGTCGTCTGCAATGATTTAATCAGGGCTTCAATTTCCTTTTTTAATTAGCTCTCCTCTCTGCACAATCCGGCATTGCCGGAGTTAATATTACTTTTCAGCTAATATGTTCAAGCGATAAAATAAAGAATTTTATTCCCCCCTTTTTTTTTTTTTGTCTTTTCGATTATTTCTGGAAGAATGTTTTATTTCCCTCTGAAATTGAATAAAGAACACTGAAATTGTAGAGGAGAAAAAAAAATCCTCAAGGAAGAAATTATTTTTCTGAGGATTAGGAAAAAACTAAATCAAGGAAATAATTTTAATTAAAATGCTTTGATGGAAATAAAGAAATATTAAAAAGAACTTTTTCTTATTGATTTTCTCGATCAGCGACCTCAATCTTTTTCACTGCGTACTCCTAACACAATAATTAAATGTTTTACCCTGTATAATATATATAAAATTAAAAACACAAGACATACACACAAATGGAAAAGGAGAACAATCAAGGAATGAATTATGAACACAACCATTGCAACGTGTCGGCTTATACTAAACCTACGGCGGCTTCAGGAAGAGGGCTAATTTAACGTAAAAACGAAAGTCACTTACTAATAGTCATACAATTCTTACGTTATCTCTTTCAAAATAAAGTGTGTGTTTAAAAAAAATGATTGCTATCTGCTTGCTTTTTTGAAGAAAGTTTACTTTATTGTTGCGAATCTGGGATTCCAGTAAATTATATGCAATCCGATTATAGAAAACAAACTTTATTTTGAAAGAGATAACGTAAGAATTGTATGACTATTAGTAAGTGACTTTCGTTTTTACGTTAAATAAATAGTGGCTACCGTGACAGGACACAATGAGTTTTTCGAATATATTTCTTGTTGCGAAAGCATTTAAAAAACAAGATTTAAAATCTGTAGCAGAAGAACTTTGATTATTCTATGCCAGCCAGTATCACGATATTAGAGTTAAAAGATTTAATTATAAATAGTACAGTGTATAAGGATGATGCTGAATTTGTTAATCATGAACGTCTTGCAAGAACATTGATGTAGAGAGTGGTGTAAGGGACTCATGTTCTGCAATATATGTTAATGGCCGTGAATAAATAGTGTCACGGACGCCACTATGTACTTAACGTAAAAACAAAAGTCACTTATTAACAGTCCTAAAATTCTTATGTTATCTCTTTCAAAATAAAGTTTATACTTTCTATAATCAGATTGCAAAAAACGCTTAATTAACTGGAATTAATTCACCGCAATAAAATAAAATTACAGCACAACAACAATTGCAAGTTAAAACATAACAACAGCCCTCTTTATTTTTCATAGAATATCAATAACGTTGCCAATTTCGCTTAACTAAACATTTCAAAATAAACGCTGCTATTCACTTCATTTTTTTGAATTACACGTGTAAATATAACAGCCAATAATAATTACATCTCTAAGAAGGATTTATCAGTTACGTAGTGAAGTATCTAATATAAGCTACATCTATACAACTTTCGTATTTTTTACCAATGAATAGATAGCAAAGTATCATCATAAACCAATGATTTTTTAACCCAATAGCAGGTATTAGACAATTATGCTGGTTATTTTGCTATTTGAAAATTGACCATATTTAATCGTACTCTTTTTTTCTAATAAGTGTAACGTCTCGGACTATATTAGACCTATAACGACTTCAGAAAGAGGGCAGATTCAAGGGAACACTTTAATCTTTATTTACAATCGATATATATATATATATATTCATTCGGAAATTATATAAATTCATATAAATATATTCATCGGGGTTCATTTCGAAACAAGGAATCTCCGGTCTATTCAGTCACTTCAGAGAAAAAGAAAATAACACTTCTGGTCGAATCGTCGCAGAACTCTATCCCTTCTTCACCGAAAAAGCTTCCTTTTAAGATAATCCGTCAAGAGGGAGAGGGTTCAGTTTCCCTCTTCTTTTTGGAGTGGACATTCCTCATCTCGTGGTCTATCACCCATAACCATAGATGAACTCATGGTACAGTTGATATTCAACCTGTATCATATAGACCTGTGAATGTTGCACAGACATTCGATAATTTCCAATTCTTATTATATATGATATCGAATATCTGCTATGAGATTTAAGTGACAGGCTGTTCTCATTAGTACAAAACACTAATTGCATGTAATATAATTACCCACAATGCTGGTTACCTGCTGTTAAATTTCAGTGATAGGTAATTATACTAATAGTCAAATAACATAGTCAAATAACAATACATTCATCTCTTAGGTATGAAATGCCAAAACTCTTCCAGTGAGAAAAAATGCTACATAAGTGCCATATATTGCATACTTCACTATATAATTTAAGATTATTTATTAGATCTGTAATTATTAAAATTTTTTATTTTGCTGGAATTCCAATATGTAGAATTAAATATATTGAATTCATGTCCCACTTCAATTCAATAAAACCTTATTACATTGGTAAAAAAAAAGAGTGCGATATGCGAATAAATTCTGAAAAATAATTTTTCTTTTCCCTTCGCATGGAATGGAAGCAAATGGTACCATAAATAAACTACAAAAATCTACATTTACCTGAAGCATTTTTTTCCACTGCCGCCGCCATAAAACATATTATGACTGAAACTGGAGAATTATCACTGCGTCGTCTGCAATGATTAAATCAGGGCTTCAATTTCCTTTTTTTAATTAGCTCTCCCATCTGCACAACCCGGTATGTTCGGAGTTAACATTACTTTTCAGCTAATATGTTCAAGCGATAAAATAAAGAATTTTATTCCCTTTTTTTTTCTTGTCTGATTATTTCTGGAAGAACGTTTTATTTCCCCCTGAAATTTAATAAAGAACACTGAAATTATAGAAGATGAAAGACAAAAAAAATTGAAGGGAGAACTAATTATTTCTCTGGGGATTAGAAAAATTAAATCAAGGTAATAATTTTATTTAAAATGCTTTTGATGGAAATAAAGGAGTATTAAAAAGAACTTTTTCGTATATCGATTTTCTCGATCAGGGATCTCGAACCTTTTAGATTGCGTAAACCTAACACAATAATTAATTGCTTTACCCTATATAATATTACATATTATAACATAATATACTATATATAAATGAAAAGCACAACACGTAAGCACGAATGGTAAAGGAGAACAATGAAGGAAGGAATTATTAACACAACCATTGCAACATCTCGGCTTATACTAAACCAACATTTTCTGCAAGAAGAGGGCCAGTAATAATTATATCTCTAAGAAGGTTTCATCAGTTATGTAGTGAAGTATCTAATATAAGGCACATCTATACAACTTTTGTATTTTTTTACCAACGACCAGATAGCAAAGTAAAATCATAAACCAATGTTTTTTTAATCCAATAACAGGTAGTAGACAATTATGCTCGTTATTTTGCTACTTGAAAATTGACCATATTTAATCGTACTCTTTCTACTAATAAGTGTAACGTCTCGTCTATATTAGACATATAACGGCTTCTAAAGAGGGCCATTTTCAGATTCAAGGGAGCGCTTTAATCTTTATTTACAATCATTATATATATATATACAAATAATGTACTCTGGGTTATTATACAAATAACTTAAAAATTTAAATAAAATTTTATCACAAGTGCGCGTATAAATCACAAGTACAGTTCCGTCCATGGTCGGTGAATTTCATTCTCGAATCTACGTCGAATTTAATTTCCTGGTCTACGGCAGACCTTGATTATCACATGGTGTGACACGAAACCACGACGGATTTATTTTGGAAACGGGTAAAATTTAAGGCTTAATCAGTCACTTCAGAGAAAGAAAACTACACTTCTGGTCAACTCGTCGCAGAACTCTGTCCCTTTTTCACCGAAAAAGGTTTCTTTTAATACAATCCGTCAAGAGGGGGTAAGGGGTTCCGCTTCCTCACTCCTTATTGGAGTAGACATTTCTCATCTCGTGGTATATCACTCACCACGATGGAGTAACTCATTGTATAGTTCATATTCAATCTGTAATTGTATCGACCTGTGAATGTTGCACAGACATTCGCTAATTTCGCAATTCTTATTATACATGATACCGAATATCTGCTATGAAATTTAAGTGACAGGGTGTTCTCATTAGTACAAAACACTAATTGCATGTAATATAATTACCCACAATGCTGGTTACCTGCTGTTAAATTTCAGTAATAGGTTATTATACTAATAACATACAATCAAAAACATTATTTTACAAATAACATACAATCCTCTCTCCTGGGAATGAAATGCCAAAACTCTTCCTGTGAGAAAAAAATGCTACATAAGTACCATAAATTAGATATTTTACTTCATAATTGATAATTCCTTATTAGAGCTGCAATTATTAGAATTTTTTATATTGCGAAAATTCCAGGATGTAAAGTTAAATATATTAAATACAAGTCCCACTTGAACTCAATAAAATCTTATTACATTAGTAAAAAAAATGGTGCGAAATGCGAATAAATTCTGAAAAATAATTTTATTTTCGCATAGAAGCTAAGGGTACCATAAATAAACTACAAAAATCTACATTTACCTGAAGCATTTTTTTTTTTCACTGCCGCCGCTATAAAGCATATTATGACTGAAACTGGATTATTATCACTGCGTCGTCTGCAATGATTAAATCAGGGCTTCAATTTCCTTTTTAATTAGCTCTTCTCTCTGCACAATCCGGTTTTATCGGAGTTAATATTACTTTTCAGCTAATATGTTCTAGCGATAAAATAAAGAATTTTATTCCCCTTTTTTTTTTTTCTTTTCGATTATTTCTGGAAGAATGTTTTATTTCCCTCTGAAATTGAATAAAGAACACTGAAATTATAGAAGATGAAAGACAAAAAAATTGAAGGGAGAACTAATTATTTCTCTGGGGATTAGGAAAAAAATTAAATCAAGGAAATAATTTTAATTAAAATGATTTGATGGATATAAAGAAGTATTGAAAAGAACTTTTTCTTATTGATTTTCTCGATCAGCGATCTTGAACTTTTTGATTACGTACCCATAACACATTAAATGTTGTACCCTATATAATATTATATACTACATTGTAATACTACTGTGTCCAAAAAGTAAGACCAGTTTTCAATTTAAAATTATAGGGGCTTATCGTATTTCAATTTCTTTTTCTTTTTTTTTTTTAGGTTGTTGGCCCTATCCTTGACATCTGCGTGAAAGTTGACGTCAAAATATTCATTAGTGTTTCCCTTACGCTTGGCTTTGTGAGACGCTAAAACTGATTCCGGAGATTTTTGAAATGTCTGAATTAATTGAGCAAATAGCTTGTATTCAATTTTGTTTGCGGAAACATATAAAATGTTGCAGAAGGCATTCGGTCAGCATTCCTATATCGGAAAGAAATGTTTAGAAACGGTATAAACAGTTCGAGGAAGGCAGAGAACGCTTTGAAGACGAAGAGCTCTCTGGTCGAACATCAACCTTTAACCGATGAAACTCACGTCCAAAAAATTAAAGATTTGATGCTTGCAAACCGTCAGTTTACAATTAGATATGATGTTGAAATTTCAAAAGGATCGGTCAATTATATTTTGAGCCTCAAACTCGTCAAATCTCGATTGGTACCAAAAACACTGAATGCGCCAGCTCACACTGTATTGATTTTTCGTGATTGTTTCGCCAAAAATGAAACATATATTGTTACACAACCACCATGTTCCCACCGTGCGACTTCTGGCTATTCCTAAACACAAAAGACCACTGCGGGGACACCATTTTGAGTCGATTGAAGAGATTGAACGTGAATCGCCGCGCGCTTGGAAGGCCGATGACTTTTTAGCATGCATTAAGGATTGGAAAAAAGGTGTCATAAGTGCATTGTGTCCGGTGGGGATTACTTTGAAGGAGATGAAATAAATTTGGAAGAATAAATAAAGTTTTTGAGAAAACAAATAATTGGTATTACTTTTTGGGCGCAGTAGTATATATAAATCAAAAACAAAACTTAGAAACACAAAAGGTAACGAATGAATTATGAATACAACCATTTTGCACTCCAAAAACCACTCTGATATTCGCTACACTAATTGCATGATAAAACAATCAAAGCATTTACGCCACAAAAACTCGGTTGGGCCTCACATTTACAAAATTTACATTTTAAATACAAACTTAATTGGAGCAATGTAATTGTATTTGTTTACTTAAATAGGAATATTCTGGTTTGATGCCCTCTGTAATGCAATTCGAGGATCTGGTTCAAATTAAGTCTACTAAATTTTACGTTTGATAAGTAAAATACGCATGTATTACAAGGGAAATATTATGATATATATTTGTCTATGAAGCGTAATATATCGAATTTTGGTTAGTAAAAATTCTTAGTTAATAATCCAGAAGAAAATTCCGTTTTTAAAATATGCCATTTGTATCTATGATTACTCGATTATATAGTACTATAATCGGGAAACCTACATACCCATTATTTTACTAATAGGTTTTTAATGAATGAAAACACATGTCCTTATTACAGGCGGAAAAAATAATTTAATTCTTTTTGTAGAGATAATACAACATATCAAACATGCAGTATTCATTTTAATTCTATAACGTACATATAAAATAGACGTCATCATTCCATATGACCGCAGTAGTTATAATAAAACAATTGCATCGTCGAAATTTATTTCTAAAATTCTCTTTATGCTGCTGCTTTCATTTAGGTTTGAAAGAAATTCAAAACGAAAAATAAACAAACCAAGGTAATGATTCGAAATTCAGAGAAGAAAGTTGGTGTACTGCTGACGTAACGAACAGACATCGAAGTGGTAGGTCTAAAGTAGAAAAAGCTTCTACATTAAATTTTAAGAAAAATTTGCTCGATTCTCCGATAAAATCATAGAAAGGATTACACTGCTCAGCTTGAGTTTCGATCTGAAAAGTCCCACGCATTTTTGAGGAAGCTGAATTTTTTATGCGTTGGCATTGAATAGAATTCGAATAAACTTATATTTACAAAGTTTTACTTTATTTCGTTTGAGGCAAAGCGATGTCGACTCAGTTAGGTGTCGCACTGCAGTCTGATTCAATACTGCTGACGGCATTTTCACGTTTAGAAACTATTTTTGATGGCGCAATTATTTGGACAAAAATTACGTTATCACATTACGGAAACCGTAAAACAATTATTCCCCAATAGAGTCCCATAATACTTCCCTTCAATGTTCAATTTTAAAAACCATTTTTGGTGGCGCAATTAAGTGGATAAAAATTACTTTATTATATTGTGGTAATAGTAAATATTTGTTACATCATAAAACCTTCAATCAATTACTCCTCAATATTTTCCTGAAATATTTCATTTCAATTTTCCTTTTTTTAATTATCAATTTTTATGCCACAGTTATATGGATAAAAAATTACACTATTATATTATGAAAAACAGTACAGAATTATTAAATCATAAAAGAGTAAAGAAATTACTCCTAAATACTCTCTTAAAATACTTCACATCAGGTTTTGAGTATTCCATGTTGAATGATCATTTTTGATGCCACAATTTTATGGACAAAAATTAAGCTATTACACCCTGGAAACCATAAAAAAAATATTACGTCATGCACCTGTAAAGTAATACTTTTTCAGATACCTTTCCTTCTGTTTTTCGTATTCAATAATCATTTTTGATGTCACAACTATATGGACAACAATTACGTCATTAAAACGTGGAAATCGTAAAAAACTATTACATTAAAAAGCCATCAAGAAATTACTCCTTTATACTCTCCCAAAATACCTCTCTTCAGTTTTTCAGTTCTAAAAGCATTTTTGATGGCACAATTATATGGATAAAAATTACGGTATTACGTTATGGAAACCATAAAGAATTATTAGGTCAAAAAGCCGTAAAATAATTACTCCTCAATACTTCCTCAAAATACCTCTCTTCAGTTTTCAGTTTTAAAAACCATTTTTGATGGCAGAATTATATGAATAAAAATTACGGTATTACGTTATGGAAACCATAAAGAATTATTAGGTCAAAAAGCCGTAAAATAATTACTCCTCAATACTTCCTCAAAATACCTCTCTTCAGTTTTTCAGTTTTTAAAACCATTTTTGATGGCACAATTATATGGATAAAAATTACGGTATTACATTATGGAAACCATAAAGAATTTTTAGGTCAAAAGCCGTAAAATAATACTCCTCAATACTTCCTCAAAATACCTCTCTTCAGTTTTTCAGTTTTAAAAACCATTTTTGATGGCACAATTATATGGATAAAATTACGGTATTACTTTATGGAAACCATAAAGAATTATTAGGTCAAAAAGCCGTAAAATAATTACTCCTCAATACTTCCCTCAAAATACCTCTCTTCAGTTTTCAGTTTTAAAAACCATTTTTGATGGCACAATTATATGGATAAAAATTACGGTATTACTTTATGGAAACCATAAAGAATTATTAGGTCAAAAAGCCGTAAAGTAATTACTCCTCAATACTTCCTCAAAATACCTCTCTTCAGTTTTTCAGTTTTAAAAACCATTTTTGATGGCAGAATTATATGAATAAAAATTACGGTATTACATTATGGAAACCATAAAGAATTATTAGGTCAAAAAGCCGTAAAATAATTACTCCTCAATACTTCCTCAAAATACCTCTCTTCAGTTTTTCAGTTTTAAAAACCATTTCTGATCTCACAATTATACGTATAAAATTATACTTCTAAATTATGTTAACCCTAAAGAGTTATTAAATCCTAAAATCGTTAAGCCATTACTCCGCAATAATCCTCCCAAAATACTTCCCTTCAGCTTTTTAGTGTTAGTTACAAAAATAAAAATTACGGTGTTACTTTATGGACACTGTGAAGAATGATTACATCATATAACCGTAAAGTAATTAATTCTCCTCAATACTCTTCCAAAATTAATTACCTTCAGTTTTTTTTGTGTTTCATTTGGATTGAACTTTTTGATGTCGTATTTTTATGGGCAAAAAATTAGGCTGTTATAGTACATCGTGTATAAGATTAAGTACTACATCATACAACAGTAAAGAAATACATGGCCAGATTCCTTTCCTTTTTTTTTTGGGGGGTGTTTAATGATCATTTTTAATACAATTATATTGATAAAAATTACGGGTACTTACGTATTAACGGTACCTTGGCGACAGTTGCGCCAATAAAGAGCACAAGCGCCAACCGCAGCTACAGATTTGGCGGTTTTTAAGTGGCGCCAATCTAGACTTAAAATTTTTGTTCCAAAGAAGGGTAGAGCCATTTCTATTAGGAACAATGACAACAAACGAATCTCTTGTTCCTCTACATATACCACCAAACACCCACTGTTGGGGTAATACTCGACCACAATTATTTTTACGTTTAGTAAACAAACTTTCATCAATTTCCCACAATGCAATCTGGTCCACCTACCTTCTTTTTTTGGTTTATTCTCCATATCCAAGACACATAATTCACGCATGTAATTGTTCCAATCTATAACAGTTTTATCCGATAAATCAAGTTGATTTTCACAAAATTTAATCGACGTCAACTCCTCGCACCAGCAGTAATGCAGTATGCTTCCTCAAACCAGTTGTCTTTTCTAAGTCCCACACGATAAGCACACTGACTGAAATTGCATTTCCAAAACTTACGTTCACCAAAATAAAGTTTCATGTCATGGGAATTGGGACATTTTCGTTGTTTTGGTTAAATATTTCGCTCCTGAAAAAATAAAATTGCATCTTGTTCTGTTTCTGGCAAATCCCAAATACGCATTTTCGTAGCACTACAAAATGGCGTCAAAACTCAGCAAATCTGCAACTGTTATATTGGTGCCTTAAAAACCGCCAAATCTGTAGCTGTTAGATTGGCGACACTTAAAATGGCCAAGTCTGTCGCCAAGGTACCGTTAATACGTAAGTACCAAATTACGTTATTACAAGGAGGAAACAACGAATTATTACATCATAAAACCGTAAAACAATTACTCCTCAATACTCTCTCAAAATACTTACCTTCAATATTACAGATCGTTCTTGATGCCACAATTATGTATACAAAGTACATTTTTACATCTTGGAAAACATGCGTTTAAAATCACGGTGAAAATAAAAGAGATGACATTTTTTCAAGGATTTATAATTTTCATATTTGCTAGCGAGATCAAAACTTTGATTAACTTTACAGTTGATTTTTCTGTAAAGCTTTTTAGTTCCTATCTATAAAATTTATTCGACACCTTTTCATCCACTTGTGTGTTTCGCATTTTCTATACTTTTCTAAAAGTCTGTCACTTTTCCATCATTCATGACTTTTATGCTTCTTTCTTTATGTTTAGGGGTTTGTTTATTTTACTCACACACAAAGTTCTGTCAATTTTCAAAAAAAAAAAAAAATCATGTTTAAGTGATGGTTTTGTAGAATTGATTTTTGCGAAATATCCGAAAAAAGAATATTCCCAGATTGTCCATCGTGTAATTGTGACATCAAATTTTGAAGATTTATAAACGCGTTTTCTTGGTATATGCAGGAAATTAACTGTAACAAAAAATTAGTTTTATTAAAAAATTAATTAACATTATATTAATTAATTAATTCTAATTTAACAACCGATTAAACTTAATTTAATGTATCCTTCTTCATAAAATGCATCATATTTCATATCGATATTTGGCAAAACTAAATACCCATTTTATTTTTAATTTCGCATGCAGATTTTTTCATTAAAGTTTCATATACGCAGCGTAGGCTATATTATTCTTATATTAATATGAAAAAGTTTAAGTTCATCATTTGTCGATTAGTTTCAAAATTAATGTATAAAAAATGAAGCGGATGAAAGTGGAGTCCCTGGTTTTGAATATTAATGAGGGGCTATTAATGTTGAATCAGGGTGGCACGTGCAAGAACATGACATTTCATGTAAATACAAGTACGAACAATTTTGAAATAATTTTTTAATTAAATAGTTGGTTTTCCTATTTAAAAAGAATACATTATTTAAATTTCATTTACTTTGTCACATCATGTATGCATTATTCATTCTTATTTTTTAATATAGAAAAGACTTCCCATCAAGATTTGGTAGAATTTTTTTCTTTTTTGTAAACCTACAGAGTTCGTTTCAATAAAAATTGCATTGCCTTATTAGTAATTACAGTACTTTGATAATAAAAAATTGAATAATTTTTATCAAGTAAATGATGATGATGCCATGCCCACCAGAAAAATAGCGCATATGTTGTCTTAATAGTTTTTGCATACCGTACGTTAGTTACCGTAGGACGTCCGTTAGCTTTTCTCTCTAGCGCGCATACTCATAGGAAACATAATTTCCTATGAGCATGCGCGCTAGGGAGAAAAAGCTAACGGACGTCCTACGGTAACTAACGTACGGTATGCAAAAACTCTCTAATGTGTGAAAATTAATGAGTAGTAACATAACAGAGCTAAGATCGGGATTGCCAATTTAGGGAAAACATACTAGTCACGTGACTTTTACTTTATAGTTTAACATATGCGATGATTGCTAGGCGTTTTTTGGTGACACTTTATACTGTTGGCTATTACTACTGTATGATATTAGCCTGATGTTCAATTTTTAACAGTAAATTAAATTTTTCCAAGTATTTGGTATTTATATACTTTTAATAAATTTTCTTCTGTAATATTTTCCTCTAAATTGGCGACCTGATGGCCAACTGGATAGCGCTCTGGACTTACCACAGGCATCAGGTTCGAGTTCTGGAGGTGACGTGAATGTTTGTTAATGGTTCGGAATCCGGGAATTCCGGGAATAGATTGCAGGTCCCGGTTTAATTAGCCCAAAGTGTGCACAAAATGATCGTAGAGCGACAAACCAAATCAAACCTACTTGAATAAATTTTAGAACCATATTTGTGAATAGATTTATCTTCAGCCCTGTCAAAATTATTGTACATTAGAGGCAAATAAAATTTAAAATCAGCAGTTTTTAACAGCAGTTATTAAATTTGAAACTGAATCAGCAGTTTTATCAGTAGTTATTAAATTTACAACTTAATCAGCAATTTTTATCAGAAGTTATTGAATTTGCAACTTAATTAGTAATTTTTATCAGTCGTTATTAAATTCGCAACTTAACCAGCAATATCAGAAGTTACTAAATTTGCAACTTAATGAGTAATTATTTTCAGTAGTTATTAAATTTGTAACTTAATCAGCATTTTTTATCAGTAGTTATTAAATTTGCAACTTAATCAGCATTTTTTTATGAGTAGTTATTAAATTTGCAACTTAATCAGCAATTTCTAGCAGAAATTATTAAATTGGCAACTTTTATCAGAAGCAATTAGCATAAGCAGTAATTTTTATCTGAAGTTATTAAAATTTGCAACTTAATGAGAAATTTTTGCTGCTCTTTAAGCACAGTTTTATTCCAGTAAATCGAATTTATCTTCAATCTCTCCAATTCTGCTTCGTGACTTTTCCGAATGCCGCTATCACCGCTGCATCAAAATGATGATCTGGCTCTCATTTACGCAGCCAATCAAAGCCATCTGCAGCCATAAACACATCCGCATTTGACCAATAAGCTCAACCTTTACCCATCCTTTTGCACTTAACGGGAAGCATTTAAACAGATTATAAATCCACTTCAGCTGCCTGCTGACAGCGCTCAAAATAATAATCAGCAGCCGGTCGACATTCTGCTAATGAGGATTGCTGACTGCAATGTTGTGGCTGCCTTTATCGGGCGGGAATGGGAGGTTCGAACCGAATTATCTACCCGGAATTAAATCCCGAATTTCGGTGATGGTTTCGGGTTCCTTTCGCGGCTTATCAAAGTGGACGTGAAATTTCCAATTTAAAATGACGTCTGGCATTGCGCAATTAGATGCGGCGATATTTCGATAATGGTATCTGGTTTTCGATTGTGACGGCTTCTTTGTGTTTTAGGGGGAGGGGTCTTTCGAATGTCTCGTTTTTGGCTTTGGATAGAGATAAGGGCCTATGTCGAATCGATTTTGGATTGTCGGCTGTGAAAAGTGCTGATTTTTCCCTTTATGGACTGCGATATAGTGAAATACTATTGGTATCGCATTAGTCATTTATGTTTGTTAAAAAATGCGACACATTTTAAAGATTGTGTATTTGGGCCTGGTTAAATATTGAAATTTAATTCAAAATGTTGTGGTAATTAGAATAGATTAAATTCGTTCTATTTTTTTTTTTACTGCTCATCGGCTTGAGTTTATGGTTTGAAAAATGTCAACTATAAAAATAGTGTATTATTATCCATAAAATTATGGTTAAAGAGTTTATAGCCACTGGGGTCACGTTAAATTTTTTTTTTTTTTAATTTCTTTCGCAATTTTTTAAATTTCTTTCAAGAGGGTTTAGTTTTTTTAATTTAAATATTGTTTTTCTTAATTTAAATAATTTATATTTATGCATTTTACCATACATTATATGTATGCATATTTATTATACATTATATTTATGCATATTTATTTCATTTATGCATATTTATTATATATTATATTATGCATGGATATTTATTATTTATATTATATTTATTAATGCATATTTATGTATATTTATTGTGCATTATAATTATGCATATTTATTGTGCATTATTTATATTATATTATATTTATACTTATTTATTATACGTTATATTTATATGTACTTATTATACATTTTTTTATTGTGCACTTTTTAAATAGAATTTATATTTATCGCCACACAAGATGAAAAATTTGAAAAAAACCACTTATCATCAAACCTAACTGCGGAATAAATAGCTGCAACGTATTCCAAATACCATTTTTAAACAATATTAATTTCATTCATTCATAAGATACATTGAGATGCAAATTCCTTTGACAATTTGCATAAGTTCACATAGTTATAATTCAATGTCATATGAATGTCCGCCTTGTAGCCGAGCAATAACGTACTCAACAAGGTTGCAGAATAGCCGAGGTTCTTTAAAAGATTCTATTACAATCGCTGTTTTCAAAAGCTAGTAGGTTCAATGATTCAGATGTATTGAGTTTGAAGTTTCTTTTGTAATTTGAAAAAGGATCTGATAGTTCACGCGTTAATAGTCTGGTGAATAGTCAATTCGTAACTCAGGTGTATTGTGCTCAGCCAGCATGTAGAATAGCTTAAGTTTGTTGGAGGTTTAAGCTAGATTACTTTCATAAACAAGTTAATTCGAATATACTTGGTATTCAATATATAAAGAGAGCAAGGATATTCTAATTTACTTAGTATTTGAAAAGTGTTTTGTAGTAACATCCAGATTACTGGTTGGAAGTTTTTTGGTTTTCTCCGACACAACATGCAAATGCTGGGCAGTTTATCCCAAGAGTACTCTCGATAAGCAATGCCCCCTTTCATCACCAATCTAAGGACTTATGTAAAATATGGTCCAATGGTGTATAGTAACAAAAACTGTGTAGTAAAAACATTTGTAAGGATCCACCATGCCTTCCGAAAGAAACTATATCTGACCCTAACGTGTTCTGCATTGAATACTAAATCAACGTTTCATTAAATCAATAGGTAACTGTAAATAATTTTTGATAAAACATAAATTAGCTTTACATTAAGAATTTAGTTCCTGAAAAATTACAAAATTCTTAAAGAGCTCTCGCAAGCCTTTTGATTTCAGTCGTTGGCCTTTGTTGCAGCATAATTAATAGCAAATTCAACCTTAACCAGAATGTATAGCGAATAGCTAGCACTGTTTGAAAAATAATGTCATAAATACTATCACAGTGGGGTGTCTTTCTAAACAAACATTGCTACATTATATCGATATAGAGGATTTTCATTATCATCATCAGTTTCACAACAGCCCTATGGTGGGCCAAGGCCGTCTGCCTTTGGCAGATTTTGAGACAGGAAATATTTTCTTTTTACGGAGTAGGGTTGTCAATTATTTCTTCATATTAGACCGACCGGGCAGATTTTGACGGAAATATTTTCTTTTTTACGGAGTAGGGTTGTCAGCCTTATGCCCAATGCTCTACAGTCATATTAGACCGGGACCTTTTGACTGTATTTTCTTTTTAAAGTGGAACTCTACAGGACCACCTACTGTTTAAAACAACCACTACAAACATCCATACCCTACCGGGAATTGAACCCGAAGCCTGTGGGCTGAGAGCCAGAGCGCTAGTCACTCGGCCATCAGCCCTCCAGAGGATTTTCATTGAGCTGAATTTGTGTGTTTTATTGAAGTAACCTGGAAAACTCCAACGAGCTATACCATTGGTCCACGAAGAAGAATTAAACTACAAAAGGAGGTTAATTAACTATGAATAAGAATAATATGATTCATTATATCAGTAATGAAAAATTAAGAATTATTAATAAAATTAAAAGTTGGACTAATTATCTTACTTCAACTATTTATAAAATTAACTGTTGGTCCTATTCTTAATGTGATTAATGTTAAAAATAATTTTAGGATTCAAACGTATTGGAAAAAATATTTTAACTTGTACATTTATGAGAACTAAAAGACATAAGAAGGATATAGCATTAAATAAGGATACTAATAACTGGATATAAGGGAAATGTTTTTTTATACATTTTGAATACCTGATATAATTAGCATAATGTTGTTATCTGAAGTTGGAGGAATTATCCGCTGGAGGAATGAAGCAATTAAATGAAGTACAAAAGCAATTAACTTGTTGGAAGAAATTTCCAAGGGAGAAACCCAGATATTTAGCCACTATTTGTTCAGACATAACACTGTATGTCCCTTACCAATGTTAATTGGTAATTACATCTATTGTTTTCCATAATTATTTACACCATTAGAGAGAAATTATCAATAGAATTTTAAAGAAATTGTTGTATATGCTTTATAAAAGGAGCTTAATGGTTAAAGTTCCCATTAAAGTATTATGAGGGAAACAGAGGTTTATTCATTGTTACATTTTTAATAATGTCATAGTTTTGGTAGGGAAAACATCTGTAAAATCTATATGGTATAAGATTGAAGCTTTATGTTTTCATGTACAGTTTGAAATATTAATCACTTCAAAACTGTGCATAATTTCAAAAATTTAAATATATTGTCTTGTAGAGAAAGCTTGAATGATTCTGATAGAAAGACAGAGTGAGTTCGCTTGGAATCTGGTGCTGTGGATCAGTTCCCACTGCTATAATTCGAAATCCGGACTTGTTCCGAAGTGCATTCAAAGGATTCTTTAATATAACTCGGAAAAAGATATCAAGACAAAAAAACGTTACATGCATACACATATATATATATATAGAGAGAGAAAGGGTGATTATAATTAAAGTCCCATTTTCAAAGTGCTGCATAATAAACAAAAAAAAAATTTAAAAATATTATATAAAAATACGACTTATTTTTATTGTAATCTCCTATGACTTATACTGGCTCTGTCGATACTATTCCTCAACTAAAACAAAAAATTAAGTTATTAATTTTCTCTCAATAAAGAAATTACATTTCGCCAATACTCGTGATAAATTTTTTTTGTTAGTATCTAAAGTGGCTTAGAGTTCTGGAAAGCCACTTAGTGATCTTAAAGAGGCTTAGTGGAAGTTCAAAAAAAAAAAAATTGACGAGGCAAACTAAATTGAAGCTTTCTTTGTCTACGTTAGGGGACTGTGTGATTAATCACTAATTAAAAAAAATTCCTCCCATTTTAAGATGAATTAAAGAGAGGGATTCAACCCACTAAATGTTATTCAAAACTGGGATTGTGGGGAAGTTGGTGGAGGTAGAACATCCTCATGGCGTATTCTAAGTAATGTTGAATCTCATGCATCAAAGGCTGATTTGTATTCAAGTGCGTGATAATAAATGAAAAAAATATTTCTTTTTTAATTTCAATCGAAATTTACTTACACTCTTCGATGGGTTTTATTTATTTGTCTTTTCTTTTTCTTTTCCTTTCATTACCTTAAAAGATAATAAATTGCGATTTACTATCTTCAGCATTTTGCCCAACAAATCCTTTCAACAGAACACGACGTATAATGGGTATAAACTGAAATGACACCATGTTTGAAGTATAAATTGAACTATGTGTAAAATAAAAAAATTTTAATTAAACAAAATTTGAATTTCAATCGCAAATAATAATTCTACTTCGTTTTATATTTATATATTAAGTGATGTGCAACTCATGGCTCAGTGGCAACATTTGCCGATGAGTGTTTGGTTTGTCGCTCTACGGTTATCTTGTGCACAAGAGGGCTAAACAGATCGGACCAACAGTTTAACGTGGATTCGAAACCACAACAAACATGCATGGATTCTGCCCATGGATTGCCAGGACTCTGTGCCGATGGTGAGCATTAAGGTTTCAATCCGCTGGCGCTTTTGTTGTAGACACTGTTTCAAAACACGAGAAGACTCGATGGCATTTTTGATGTTCTACTTGGTGGGAGTTTTCCAGGTTTTCTCCATACGATACGCAATGCGGCGTATTTGCGAGTAAAGACCCTTCCAGAAGGAAATGCCCTTCTTCAGCGACACGGAACGAAGCCAGATTATACTATTGGGGTGCCCTATTACTGTGTCTAGATTGTGAGATTAAAAATATATACCTTTTAGAATAAATAAAAAATATACGATCCGGACTAAAAGAAATTGCAATTTCTTTTCTTCTGAAAAACAAAATAACACCGGATTCTCCATATAGTTAAGTAATTGGATCTTAGAATATACAACAAAAGCACTTAGCACAAAAAACTTTGCAAAAAAAAAAAAAAAAAAAAAAAAAGAAAGAAAAAAAGAATGTCCATGGTATGAAGTTCATTTTCCAAAGAAGCTTCACCTCGAAGAAAACGTTCAAGAGCAGGTCGTCTTGGTCCGCAAATGAAAATAAAATGAAATCAACTCAGCTCAACTCAATCCTCTTTTCCCCAACTAGTTCGTTCTCCCAAATTTTCAAAGCACCCCACATTAATCTTCTGCAAAAAATTGCCGAGTTCCAGTCATCAATCTAAATATAAACCGTTACCAGCAGGTAAAAAACCATCTCCTACAACTCAACACTACACTAAAAAAATAAAGAACAGAAAAAAAAAAGAACAGCTTCGTTGTTTGTTATAGCGAGTAATTTCTGAAGAATTTAACCGAGGGAGTTCTGTTCCTAACAAAGTAGCTTTACAACACCAGAGGATCATATTTCATAGAGAATGCCCAGACGATCCAGAATATCAATAAATACTGCAGTCCGGGAGAAAAAATTGTCGGGAAGGTATATGAAAAATGTATTTCTTGGTCCCCGAGAAAACGGATTATCAGGAAGAAGACATCTCCGGGAAACTCAACGCTCGAAAAGAGGCTCTCCGTCCTCCAATCACTGATTAAATATATGCAATTGTTCGCGGATTGGGGAGCAGCTCTTTGGGGATTGGATTACATTTTTCTTGAGCGGGGAAGTCGGACTGAAAACGTTTAATTACTTTTGGACTGTTAAACTGTTAGAATAAAAAATAGAAACTGTTAGAAATGTATATTTTTTTTTTTCGTTTACTGTTACTTTTATCCTGACCATATTTCCTCTCTTATGTGGGGTATAATCTTGACTGTCGTAACATGCATTGACCGTTTGTCACATTGCAATATTAGATATTATAATATTTGTCACATTGTCTAGCACAACGATCTTCAAATCTTTTTGATTTCCTAGACCTAAGACCAAAATAAATAAATATTGTTTTGTTTCTAATGCAGCTGGCAATACAGAGACTGACCTTTATGCCATAAGTAATGGCTGCACGCTGTTACTCATTTAACACTATCCAATGGCCCACGTGTAGCTTAACGATAGGCTACGGACGCGGGTAACACTACTCCACAATGCTCTAAGATCCTTTTAAGGCGTGTCATACGAATTAAAGTGTATTACGAACACTACAAACAACCATGGCATTGCCGGAACTCGAAACATGTGTCATCAAGCTGCAGAGAAAATTATATGCTGACAAATCGAATTTATATTCTTTTTCTAAATATAAAAACAGAAATTCAATATATAAAAATAAATTCAATTTTATCCAGGATGCATTAGAAGAATGAAATCGAATTGGAATTTTTTTTTGCTCCAACTTTGAGCAAGAAATTAACTGCCAACAGAGATATATTCCTACGACCATGAACAAGTCTACTAATTTTTATATTTTGTGGCTGCAACACATGCCACCAACAGGAATCAGACTCTCATACTCTTCTATATCTATTATCACATGCTCACTATTATTGTCATTTGATTTGGAGGCTTTCAAAAAATATAAGCCTTTTGGAATAAATGAAAATTATACGATCTGGACAAAAAGGAATTGTAATGTTTTTCTAAAAGATAATATTATACCGAATTCTCCACATAGTTAAGTAATTGATCTTAGAATCTACAACGAAAGCTCTCAGCACAAAAAACTTTTACAAAAAATAAATTAAAATTAAATTAAATAAAAAAGAGTGGGATGCCGATGGTATGTAGTTCATTTTTCCAAAAGGCTTTACCTCGAAGAAACCGTTCAAGGGCGGGTTGTCTTGCCCAGCAAATGAAAATGAAATGAAATAAACTCAACTCAATCCTCTTTTTCCCCAACTAGTTCGTTCTCCCAAATGTTTGAAGCACCCCACATTTATCTTCTGCAAAAACTCGCCGAGTTCCAGTCATCAATCTAAATATAAACCGTTACCGGCAGGTAAAAAATCAACTCCTACAACTCTACTATACTCTGAAATAATAAAGAGCAGAAAAAAAAATGAAGAACAGCTTCGTCGTTTGTTGTAGCGAGCAATTTCTCAAGAACTTAACCGAAGAAGTTCTATTCCTAACAAGGTAGCTTTACAACACCAGGGGATCATATTTCATAGAGAATGCCCAGACAGATTCAAGATTATCAATAAATACTGCTGTCCGGGAGGAAACAGCAGAGATATGAAAAACGTATTTCTCGGTCCCTGGAGAAAACGGGATTGTCAGAGAGGAGACATCTCCGGGAGAAGAGTCAATAAAAGAAGGTTTTGTGAGTCGCTCTGTTTCAACCCAGCGAGCGGGTAATCGAAGGGGAAGAAATTATTGAAGAAGAACAATCACTTCTTTTCCTTCCGTGAGATATTGCTCTCTCGACTCCCCACTCAACGCTCGAAAGAGGCTCTCCGTCTCTGTCCTGTATAAATATTTGAAATTGTTCGTGGACTGGGGAACAGCTCTTTTAGGATTGGATTACATTTTTCTTGGTTTGGTTTGTCGCTCTACGGTCATCTTGTGCACACTTTGAGCTAAAAAGACCGGGACCTACCGGGACCTAATCGAAGGGGCAAGAAATTATTGAAGAAGAATCACTTCTTTTTCTTCCGTGAGATATTTCTCCTCGACTCCCGCTCAACGCCGGAAAACCCGAAAGGGGCTCACCGTCCTCCAATCACTGGTTAAAAGATCTGCAATTGTTCGCGGATTGGGGAGCTGCTCTTTTGGGATTGGATTACATTTTTCTTGGAGCGAGGAGATGTTTGAAAAATACTTTCCGATTTTTAAATTGTTAGAATAAAAGATAGAAACTGGTAGAAATATGAAGTTTTTTTTTTTTTTCATTGTGACTTTTATCCTGACCCCATTTTCACTCCTATTTGTGGCTAATCTTGACTGTCGAAACATGCATTGACAGTTTGTCACATTGTATAACATTAAGCATTATAATATTTGTGACATTATCTAGAGCAGGGATCTCTAGACTTTTTTATGATTGCCCAGTCCTAAGAGCAAAATAATTTAATATTGATTCTATTGCAGCTGGAAAACACAGAGACTTAACTTTATGCCATAAGCAATGGCTGCACAGTTGTTACTGACTTAATACTACCCAGTGGGACACTTGCAGCTTAAAGATATGCTACTGAAGCGAATAACACTACCCCGCAACGCTATACGATCCTATTAGACCGTGGCCTACGGTTTAAAGTGCATTCCGAACCATTACAAACATCTATACCACCGCCAGGACTCGAACTCGAAACATGTGGCATCGAGTTCCAGAGAAATTTATATCCTAACAAATCAAATTTATATTTTTTTCTAAATATAAAAACAGAAATTCAATGCATAAAAATAGCAAATTCAATTTTTTCCAGGGTGCATTAGAAGAATGCAATCCAATTGGAATCTTTTTTTTGCTCCGACATTGAGCATGAAAATTAACTGCCAATAAGAGATATATTGCTACGACCACCATTTGCCTAGACTATTAGTTTTTCCACCTTTGTAACTCTAGCGCACACCACCAGCTGGAAACATACACTCCTCCTGTTCTATATTTTTTAGCACATGCACACTATTACTTTGCCTCGATTGAGAGGTATTCAAAAATATAAACCTTTTTAGAATAAATAAAAAATATACGACCTGGACTAAAGGAATTGTAATTTTTTTTCTAAAAAAAAAATACACCGGATTTTTCATATTGTTAAGTAATTGGATCTTAGAATCTACACCGAAAGCACTTAGCACAAAAATTTGCAAAAAAAAATAAAAAAATAAATAAATAACATAAAAAGAATGGGATGCACGTTGCATGAAGTTCATTTTTTCAAAAAAAGCCTTACATCGAAGAAACCGTTCAAGAGCGGGTTGTCTTGGCCGCAAATGAAAATAAAATGAAATCAACTCAACTCAACTCAATCCTCTTTTTCCCCAACTAGTCCGTTCTCCCAAATTTTCGAACCACCCCACATTTATCTTCTGCAAAAACTCGCCGAGATCCAGTCATCAATCTAAATATAAACCGTTACCAGCAGGTAAAAACACCATCTCCTACAAACGCTACTCCAAAAAAATAAAGAACCGAAAAAAAAAAAATAAAGGAACAGCTTCGTTATTTGTTGTAGCGAGTAATTTCTGAAGAACTTAACTGAGGGAGTTCCATTCCTAACAAAGTGGCTTTACAACACCGAGGGATCATATTTCATAGAGAGTGCCCAGAAGATCCAAGAATATCAATAAATACTGCAGTCCGGGAGAAAACGGGAGAGATATGAAAATGTATTTCTCGGTCCCCGGAGAAAACGGGATTGTCAGGAAGGAGACATCTCCGGGAGACGAGTCAATAAAAGAAGGTTTTGTGAGTCGCTTTGTTCCAGTCAGCGGGCGGGTAATCGAAGGGGAAGAAATTATTGAAGAAGAACAATCACTTTTTTTCTTCCTCGAGATATTGCTCTCTCGACTCCCAGTCAAAAACTCGAAAGGGACTCTCCATCCTCCAATCACTGTTTAAAGACCTGCAATTGTTCGTGGATTGAGAGCAGTTCTTTGGGATTGGATTGCATTTTCTTAGAGCGAGGAAACATTTAAATACTTTTGGACTTTTAAACTGTTATAATAAAAGAAATATGAACTGGTAGAAATATGTAATTTTTTTTTTACTATGACTTTTATTCTGTCCCCATTTCTGCTCATATTTGTGACATAATCATGACTGTCGCAATATGCATAGACCGTTTGTCATATTGCAACATTGCGCATTGTATTTGTCACATTCTCTAGCACAGCAATCTCAAAATTTATTTGGATGAGCATCCTTAAAAAGAAATTAATAAAATTTGTGGAACCCACGTCGTCTATATATATAGTATATCCTTGTAGAGAAAGATAGGAATTGAATTATGTGTAGAATATGAATTGCGACTATGCTTAAAATATGAGTTTGCGCTATCTACAGCACGTAATTTTATTTGTAAAACATTTTGTGCAGAATGTGAATTGGCACGATATATAGAACGTAAGTTGAACTACAACCTGACATGAAATACAAACATGTGCAGTCATTTATTAAAAAGTTAATCCATGCATATAACACACACTTAGGTTATGCAATATAAAGAAAAATCATATGTTTGTACCACAATATTATTAAAGTACGTTTTCCACTTATTGTGATAACTAAACAAAGCAAAAAATAACTTAAATCCTATTATCTCTAATTTTTGTCCAACTAGAACTGTACTTCTAGAGTGTGTGTGTCCTACATTATTGATGAGAAACAAACCCCTTGTCGTGAAAAGAAGACGATGAAATGAAAGGCCTCTATTATAAAGTTTGCAGAAGATCTCATCATTAGTCGAGGGAAGGCACGCACCCCATTCGTGAAATATACACGACCGGTAGATGAAACAAACGGAAAACGATAATTATGCAAATGCTTCATTTATTGCTAGAATAGTTAAAAATGCCAGCGAAGGAACTGAAATCCGTTTCAGTAATTAGTCAGCTTTAATTATTTAAGCTCAATTTTTTTCCCGAAGAATTAATAATTATTACATGGAAATCATCTCATTTTCGCTATTGTTAAAAAGGAAAGCCATATTTGATAAAAGATACGATATTAGAAAATTAATATCATTTTCTTAAGTTATACTTTCAATTAATATTTTAGATCGACATAATATGAAAAGTTAAATTTCAATCATAAATGAGAATTCATCGTTTTTTATTTATATATTAAGCGATGCCCAACTCATGACTCAGTGGCAGTTACTTATTTATTCATTTTTTTGCTATATATTATTGCATCACAATTATATTTAACTAATTTCATAGTAGAAGTAAATTGTAGTAAAATTCTTAAGTTTAGATAATGAAAATACATAAAAATTAAAACTTTCGATGTTTATCAATTTTTGGTATGCACATAAACTATTAAATATTAATTTACGATAAAAGAGTATTGAGGTATTTATATGTGTATTATAAATTTACTTATACTATAAACAGTTTTAGTAATACTAAAGAAAGCCCGACTCGTGGCTTAGTGGCAATGGGAGCCGCTGATGAGCATTAAGAGTCAATGTTAAATCCACTGGCGGCTTTGTTGTAGACTCTGTTTCAAAACACGAGGAGACTCGATGGCATTTATGATGTTCAGCATCGTCTGCATGAGTCGGTCTACCTGGTGAGAGTTTTCCAGGTTTAATCGCATACGATACGCAATGCAGCGTATTTGCGAGTAAAAGCCCTTCCAGAAGACAATGCCATTCTTCAGCAACACGGAACGAAGCCAGATTTATACCCTATTACTGTGTCTCGATTGTGAGGTATTCAAAAATATAAACATTTTAGAATAAAATGAAAATATATGATTTGGACTAAAATGAAGTGTATTTTTTTTTTTTTTTCAAAAAACAATATTACACCGGATTCTCCATATAGTTAAGTAATTGGATCGTGGAATATACAACGAAAGCATTTAGCACAAAAAGTTTGCAAAAAAATAAAATAAATAAAAAACAATTTATTTATTTATTTTATAAGATTTTTGTATTAAAAAATTAAAAAAATTTAAATTAATAAGATTTTTTTGCGCCAATGTTGAGCGTGAAAGTTAACTATATAGAGATATATTGCTACCACTAGTAGTTTTTATATATTGGGACTGTAGCACGCGCCACGAGCGGGAATCATACTCTCACTCTTCTATATTTATTAGCATATATCCATTATTAATGTGTCTCCATTGGAAAGCATTCAAAAATATAAACTTTTTATAAAATTACAGCGGATTTTCCATATAGTTAAGTAATTGGATCTTGGTAACTACAACGAAAGCACTTAGCACAAAAACTTTGCAAAAAAAATAAATAATAATAATAAATTAAAATAAAAATTAATAAATAAAATTTTAAAGATTTTTTATTAAACTTAAAATTTTTTATTTTTTTTGCGCCAACGTTGAACATGAAAATTAACTACATAGAGACATATTGCTACTACCATGATCAAATCTACTAGTTCTTATATCTTGTGACTATAGCCCACTCCACCAGCTGAACTCAGACTCTCATACTCTTCTGTATTTATTAGCACATGCGCACTATTCATTTGTTCCGATTGGGAGGCATTAAAAAAATATAAATTTTTTAGAATAAATGAAATGATAGCTGAGTGTCTAGCGCTCGGTGCCACAGGTTTCGGGTTCGAGTCCTGACGGGGACAAGGATGTTCTTGTAGTGGTTCGAATCCCCTTTAAACCGTAGGCCCAGGTTTAATATAATCGTCGAGCGTTACCTTGAGGTTTAGTCAGTCTTCAGATCTCGTAGTTCCTCGCTAAAAATGAAGTTGCATATTACCCTTAGCCTTGGACCAGTCCCCTGCGGAGGGGATCCTTGAATCTGGTGTTGACTTTTCTGCACCAGGAAAATTAGTAACAACAACAAAATAAATATAAAATATACGATCTGGCCTAAAAGGAATAGTAATTTTTTTTAATATAAAAACAAAATTGCTGATTCTCCATATAGTTAAGTAATTGAATCTTAGAATCTACAACGAAAGCACTTAGTAAAAAGCCCTTTGTAAGAAAAAAAAATAAAGAATGGGATGCACGTGGTATGAAGTTCATTTCTCCAAAAGGTTTTACCTCGTAGAAACCATCCAAGAGTGAGTTGTCTTGGCCCGCAAATGAAAATAAAAATGAAATCAACTCAACCCAATCCTCTTTTTCCCCAACTAGGTCGTTCTCCCAAATTTTCGAAGCACCCCACATTTATCTTCTGCAAAAAACTCGCCTAGTTCCGGTCATCAATCTAAATATAAACCGTTATCGCCAGGTAAAAAAAAAACATCTTCTACAACGCTACTCTACTCTAAAAAATAAAGAATATAATAGAAAAATAAAAAATAAAAAAAAAGAACAGCTTCGTTGTTGGTTGTAGCGAGTAATTTCTCAAGAACTTAACCGAGGGAGTTCTGTTCCTAACAAAGTAGCTTTTACAACACACAGGGGATCATATTTCATAGAAGAAGATGCCCAGAATATCAATAAATACTGCAGTCCTGGAGAAAACGGGAGAGATATGAAAATTTATTTCTCGGTCCCCGGAGAAAACGGGATTATCAGGAAGGAGACATCTCCGGGAGACGAGTCAATAAAAGGAGGTTTTGTGAGTCGCTTTGTTTCAGTCCAGCGGGCGGGTAATAGAAGGGGAGAAATTATTGAAGAACAATCACTTCTTTTCCTTCTGCGAGATATTGCTCTCTCGACTCCCACTCGACGCTCGAAAGGGGCTCTCCGTCCTCCAATCACTGTTTAAAGATCTGCAATTGTTCGTGGATTGGGAGCAGCTCTTTGGGGATTGGATTACATTTTTCTTGGAGCGAGGAAATCGGACTGAAGCGTTTAAATTCTTTTTATACTTAGAATAAAAGAAATATGAACTGGTAGATATATATATATATATTTTTATATATATATATATATATATATAGTTTTTTTATTATGACTTTTTCAGCATACCAGATTTCTACTTATATTTGTGACATTACTCATTGCATTTGTCACATTCTCTAGCACAGCAATCTCAAATTTATTTGGATGAGCATTCTTATGACGAAATTACTAAAATTTGTGGAACCCACATCTATATATATATAGAGTTCCTTGTAGAGAAAGATAGGAATTAAATTACGTGTAGAATATGAATTGTCACTATGCTTAAGATATGAGTTTGAGCTGTTTTTTGCACATAATTTTATTTGTAAAACATTTTGTGTAGAAACGTTTATCGACCCTATGTATAGAACTTAAATTGTTCTATTTGTTCACATGAAATACAAACATGTGCCTTCATTTGTTAAGATGTTAATCCCTGCTTATATCCTACTTTGGAGCATGCGACATAAATAAAGATCATATGTTTGTAGCATAATATTACTAAAGTATGTTTTTCAGTTATTTTTAGATCCAAAAAAACAAAAAAAAAATAACTTGAATCTTATTATCTCTGATTTGTGTTCATCTAGAAACTGTACTTCCAGAGTGTGTGCCATACATTATTGGTGAGAAGCAGCAGTGTTTAAACGCAGATGAGAAACAAACCTCTTCTCGTGAAAGGGAGACGATAACATAAAAGTAGTCCGTTATTATAAAGTTTGCAGAAGATCTCATCATTAGTTGAAGGAAGGCACGCACCCCATTCATGAAATATACACGACTGGTAGACGGAACAAACGGAAAACGATAATTATGCTGATGCTTCACTTATTGCTCGAGTAGTTAGGAATGCCAGCGAAGGAACAGAAATGCGCTTCAGTAATTGCCACTTTTAATTATTTCTAAATCTTCCACTTTTAATTAGTTCAAATTTTTTTCCGAGAATTAACAATTATTACATGCAAATGATCTTAAAGTTGGCAATTGTTAAAAAGGAAAATTATATTTGACAAATGATATGATAGTCCAGAAGCAAGATCCTTTTCTTGAATTAGATTTTTAACTAATATTTTAGGTCGATATAGTATGGAAAGTTGAATTTCAATTATAAATAATAATTCTTCATTTTTATCTATATACTAAGCCATGCCCATCTGATGGTTCATTGACAATGTGCTCCGCTGGTGAGCTTCAGGGTGGATGTACAATTCTTTGCTGCTTTGTTGTAGACACTGCTTCAGAAAACGAGGAGGCTCGATGGCGTTTAGGATTTTCAGCATTTTGCCTCGTTAATCGGACTACCTTGTGAGAATTTTCCAGGTTTTGTTTCATACGATACGCAAATGCGGTGTTTTTTGCGTGTGAAAGGCCTCCCAGAAGGCAATGCCCTTCTTCAGAGCAAACACGGAGCATAGCCAGAGTTCTAAATTCGGGTGCTCCATCACAACAGAAGCTGCCCCTCCCTTCTTCTCTCCTTTTATGAGATCACACAGGTTCTTGGACTTGGTCTAGATGTTGTTGTCGACCAAGTGGGATAAGAAAGAACAATATATTAAACTATTTAAGTTTTAGAAATAAATATTCTTTTCTATTTTATTTAATAATTAAAGTAGAATTATGGCATATCTCGGAACTAATATTTCTTTTACGTGTTTATTTGCGCTTTTTTATTTGGTATAATTGATCAACTTCGAATCATCTGTTTATCACTAGATGGCGATGCGAGTAATATAATCATATAACTTAAGCTACATCGTATTTCTGAATTTGAAAGATAATAGAAATTTAATAAAAATGAAATTCATATCCTACTTCTTCTTCATTGGCGCAACAGCCCCACGGTCGGCTAAGGACGTCTGCGTACTGGCAGATTTCGAGGCAGGAGAGGCTTTCTTTTTACGGGGTAGGATTGTCATCACTACCCCCACCACTAAGACCATCGTTCTACAGTCATATTAGATGGAGACTAACGGTTTAAAGTGGATTTCGAGCCCCTGCCAACATCCATCCAGGGCAACACCAGAGACTCGAAACCGAAACAACCAAAGCGACAAAGAAATTTACATCTTAGCAAATCAACTTTATATTTCTTTTTAAATTTAAAAACAGAAATTCAATGTATAAAATAAGAATATTCAATTTTATCCAGGTTGCACTAGACGAATGAAATACAATTGGATTTTTTTTTGCTCCGACATCGAGCATAAAAATTAGCTGCCAATAAGTTATATATTGCTACGGCCATGATTAACCTACGACCATTAGGTTTTACATCTTGTAAATCTAACGCACTCCACCAGCTGGAATCAGACTCTCATACTCCCTCTATATTTATTAGCACATGACCATAATTATTGTTTCTCGATTTTAAGGCGTTAAAAAATATAAACCTTTTAGAATAAATGAAAAAAGCCTGAATGGCCGAGTGTCTAGAGCTCGGTGCCACAGGTTCCGGGTTTAGTGTTTATAGTGGTTCGGAATCCTCTTTAAACCGTAGGTCCCGGTTCAATAGCATCGTGGAGCGTAGTTTTGAGGTTTAGTCCGTCTGCAGTCCTAGTGGTTCTTCGCTAAAAGTGAAGCTGCATACCCTTAGCCATGAACGTCGCCTGCAAGTGTAGGCTTTCCTGCACCAGGGGTATTACTAACATCAACAACCTAAATAAAAAATATACGACCTGGACTAAAAGGAAGTGTAATTTGTTTCAATAAACAACAAAATTACTCGGATATTTCCTATAGTTAAGTAATTGGATCGTGGGATCTTCGGCCAGAAAACGTTTAAAGCACTTAGCACAAAAACTTTGCAAAAAAAAATAATAAATAAAATAAAAAAAAGAATGGGATGCTCATGGTATGAAGTTCATTTTTCCAAAAAGCTTCACCTCGAAGAAACCGTACAAGAGAAGGTTGTCTTGGCCCGCAAATGAAAATAAAATGAAATCAACTGAACCCAATCCTCTTTTTCCCCAACTAGTTCGTTCTCCCAAATTTTCGAACCACCCCATATTTACTTTCTGCAAAAAAAATCGCCGAGTTCCAGTCATCAATCTAAACATAAACCGTTACCAGCAGGTAAAAAAACATTTCCTACAACGCTACTGTGCTCTAAAAAAATAAAGAACAGAAAAGAATAGCAAAAAAATAAAGGAACAGCTTTGTTGTTTGTTGTAGCAAATTTTTGAAGAACTTCACTCAGGGAGTTCCGTTCTAACAAAGTGGCTTTACAACACCGAGGGATCATATTTCATAGAGAATGCCCAGAAGGATCTAAGAATATCAATAAATACTGCAGTCCGGGAGAAAAACGGGAGAGATATGAAAAATGTAATTCGCTGTCCCCGGAGAAAACGGGATTGTCAGAAAGAAGACATCTCCGAGACGACCAGTCAATAAAAGAAGATTCTGTGAGTCGATTTGTTTCAGTCCAGCGGGCGGGTAACCGAAGGGGAAGAAATTATTGAGAAGGACGATCACTTCTTTCTTCCTGCAGATATTGCTCTCTCGACTCCCACTCAACGCTCGAAAGGGGCTCTCCGCCCTCCAATCACTGTTTAAACATTTGCAATTGTTTGCGGACTGGCGAGCAGCTCTTTTGGGATTGGATTGCATTTTTCTCGGAGCGAGGAAGTCGGACTGAAAACGTTTAAATACTTTTGGACTTTTAAAAAATTGAAACTGTTAGTAACGTATAGTTTTTTTTATTAGTACTTTTGTCCTGACCATATTTCCTCTCTTATGTGTGGTATAATCTTGGCTGTCGTAACATGCATTGACCGTTTGTCACATTGCAACATTAGATATTATAATATTTGTCACATTGCCTAGCACAGTGATCTCCAAATCTTTTGAATGCACCCTAAGATAGAAAAATAGAGCACCTAAGATAGAATTCTGGCTTGGCTCCGAGTCCCTGAAATAAGGGGGAAATACCAGCATTTGCGTATCTTCTGGGAGAAAACTCGTAAAAACTCACACCATCTGGTCCAAGATGCTGAACATCACAGAAGTCATCGAATCTCCTCGCATTTCGGCACAGTGTCTACAACAAAGCCGCCAGTTGATTGATCCTCCGCCCCAATGCTCACCAGCGGCACAAGTTACCACTGAGCTATGAGTTGGGCATCCCTTAATATATAAATAAAAACTAAAAATTAATATTTATGATTTAAATTAATCTTTTGATATTATGTCCATCTAAAATATTAGTTGAAAATCTAACCCATGAAAATGATCTTACTTTTCTAATATCGTATCTTTTTATCAAACAGGGCTTTTCTTTTTAACAATAGCGAAAATGAAATCATTTGCGTGTGATAATTATTAATTCTTGGGGTAAAAATTGAGCTTAAATAATTAAAACTGGCTAATTACCGAAACGGATTGCTGTTCCTTCGCTGGCGTTCTTAACTACTGGAGCAATAAATGAAGCATTAGCATAATTATCGTTTTCCGTTTGTTCCGTCTATCGGTCGTGTAGATTACATGAAAAGAGTGCGTGCCTTCTCTCAACTGATGATGAGATCTTCTACAAACTTTATAATAACGGCCTTTAATCTTAGCATCTCCTTTTCACGAGAAGCGGTTTCTCATCTGCGTTTCAACACTGCTGCTCCTCATCAATAATGTATGCCACACACTCTAGAAGTACAGTTCTGATTGAACAAAAATTAGAGATAATAGGATTTAAGTTATTTTTTTTTTTTTTTGTTTGATTCTAATAATAATTGAAAAACGTACTTTAATAATATTATGCTACAAACATATCTTTATTGATATCGTATGACCCAAAGGGTGATATGTATGCATGAATTAACTTCTTAACAAATGAATGCTCATGATTTTCATGTGAACTTATAATTCAGTTTATGTTCTATATATCGCACCTTCATTCTACACCAAATGTTTTACAAATAAAGTTATGTGCTGTAGATATTGCAAATTCATATTCTACACATAATTAAATTCCTATATTGCGACAGTCAAGATTATGTCTCAAATATGAGTGGAAATGGGGTCAAGATAAAAGTCACAATAAACAAGTAATAAAAAAAAAAAAATTTTTAAGCCAATTCCTACTTTTTTTCACTATATTCCAGAAAAGTTCTTTACAAATTAAATTGAAAGTTTCCTCTTACATCAGGCGCCATTTATTATTAGATACATGCAACTTAATTAATTAATTTTAGTTTTTTATATTTAAGTTTAATCTATGTATTAATATTTGAAAAGATTGTATTAACATAAAGTGTCATCCACTACAAAATTCAAAAAATGTATTTGAACGTGAGTGGATAAATAAAATGTATGCTATGAACGATTTAAAAATTTGAACAAGGTATATATAGGGAGAGTGGGAGCTAATAGAAGGAATTGAAAACTATATATTTCTACCAGTTTCTACTTTTTATTCTAACAGTTTAATAGACCAAAAGTATTTAAACATCTCAGTCCGACTTCCTCACTCCAAAAAAATTTAACCCAATCCCAAAAGAGCTGCTCCCCAATCCAAGAACAATCGCAGATCTCTTAAACAGTGATTGGAGGACGGAGAGTCGCTTTCGAGTTTTCACTCCGGCGTTGAGTGGGAGTCGAGAGAGCAATATCTCCCGGAAGAAAAGAAGTGATTGTCCTCCTCAATAATTTCTTCCCCTTCGATTACCCGCCCTCTGACTGAAACAAAGCGACTCACAAAACCTTCTTTTTATTGACTCGTCTCCCGGAGATGTCTCCTCTCTGACAATCCCGTTTTCTCCGGGGACCGCGAAATACGTTTTCATATCTCTTCCGTTTTCTCCCGGACTGTAGTATTTATTGATATTCTGATCCTTCCTCTGGGCATTCTCTATGAAATAGGATCCCCTGGTGTTGTAAAGCTACTTTGTTAGGAATAGAACTTCTTCTGTTAAGTTCTTAAGAAATTACTCGCTACAACAAACAACGAAGCTGTTCTTTATTTTTTTACTTTTCTGTTCTTTTATTTTTAAGTGCACAGTAGAGTAACGTTGTAGGAGATGGTTTTTTACCTGCTGGTAACGGTTTATATTTAGATTGATGACTGGAACTCGGAGAGTTTTGTTGCAGAACTTCGAAAATTTGGGAGAAGACTAAATTGGGAAAAAGAGGATTGAGTTGAAATTTCATTTTATTTTCATTTGGGAGAACGCACTTGAACGATTTCTTCGGGTAAAGCTTTTTTGGAAAAATGAACTTCATACCATTTGTATCGTATTGTATGTTTTATTTATTATTTTTTTTTTTTCAAGTTTTTTGATGCTTTCGTTGTAGATTCCAAGATTTTCTCTATTTGTAATTTTATTTAAAAAAATTACAATTCCTTTTAGTCCAGTTCGTATATTTTTCAATTCTAAAAGGCTTTTTATTGCTACATGTGCTAATAAATTTAGAAAAGGATGAGAGCCTGATTCCAGCTGATGGCGTGCGCTATAGTTACAAGATGAAAAAACTAGTAGACTTGATCATGGTAGTATCAATATATCTCTTATTGGCAGCTAATTTTCTACTCAACGTCGGGGCAAAAACAAAAAATCCAAATGGATTATTTTTCCTGATGCATCCTGATAAAATTGAATTTGTTATTTTTTCCAGGTAAACTTTAAAAAGAAATATAAGTTTGATTTGCCGAGATATAAATTTCTCTGTATCTCGTTGTCAAATTTGAGTCCCGGAAGTGCCATAAATGCTGGTTCGAATCCGTTAGTCCCCGATAAACCATTAGCCCCAGTCTAATATGGCTGTAAGCAGTGTTGGGCGTAGCAATTACAACCCTACCAGGTAAAAAGAAAACGCCTCTTGTCAGATTGTAGTAGACAGATGGCTTTTGCCCACCATTTGTTGAAGAGTGGATATACACGTGGATTATCTTTCAATTCAGAAATATGATGCAAAAGATACATCATTTGAAGCTGATCAATAATACCAATTAAAAAGAATAAGCACGAAATAGAAATATTTGTACTACTTTATAGAAAATAATATATATTTGCTGAAATCGCTTAATGTTGTGTTGTCTTTCCCACTTGTCGATCATATAGACCAAAATAAGAACCCCTGTGGTCTCATGATTATAAGGAAGAATTCTAGTTTGGCTCCGTGTCAAAAGAAGGGCATTGCATCCTGAAGGATCTTTAGAGGCAAATCCTCGTATTTGGTATCATGTGAGAAAACCCGGAAAACCCCACCAGGTAGGTTCTGATAAGCCAAAGATGCTGAACATATCGAAGCTTCGTTTTTTTTTTTTTTTTTTGAAAACAACAAAGCCACCAGCAGATTACACATGCCCTATTGTTGATCAGTGGTGCACGTTGACACTGAGCCAAAAGATGGACATAAAAAAGAATATACCGGGGGGGATTATAAAAGTGAGTTCAAATTTGAACTGAAGATGCTTAAAGAAGGGGGAAACGGTATGACATGTATAAAAAAAAAAAAGTTTACCTATTTTTCCCATCCAATTTGGTATGACCTTGCCGTGGTAGATTGGCTTTCCACTAACAGTGCCATTAACTGTAGAATGACTTGGAAGTCATTTTTTTCCTTCAAAACACCGAAACGATCACTATAGTTCATTGAACCCTAGAACACTATAGTTTGATCACGATCATTGAACACTAGAGTTTGTTTAATGTGCAACTATGCCAAATATGTTGTCATTTTGATTCAAAATACCACAGGCAGCCACCACTTTCTTTAGGCCGCTTGCAACATCATCTATTAATACACTTTGGAACTGTTTTTGATGCCGTACCGTTTCCAATTCTTCAAGTATCTTCAGTTTAAATTTGAACTCATTGAAATTGGGGGTTCTTTTTTTTTTCCAACATTTTGAAAGTGGAACTTTAATTATAATCACCCAGTATAAATAAAAGACGAAGAATTATTATTTATCATTGAAATTAATATATTGTTCGATAATTGTTAATAATTGTCGAGCTAAAATATTAGTTAAAAATCAAACCCTTGAAAATCATCTTACTTTTCTAATATCGTATCTTTTATCAAATATGGTTTTCCATTCTAACAATAGCGAAAATGAGATCATTTGCATGTAATAATTATTAAATTTTGGGGGAAAATTGAACCTAAATAATTAAAACTGGCTAATTACCGAAACGGATTGCGGTTCCTTCGCCGGCATTCTTAGCTAGTCGAGCAATAAATGAAGCATTAGCATACAACTATCGTTTTCCGTTTGTTTCGTCTACCGGTCGTGTAGATTTCATGAATGGAGTGCGTGCCTTCCCTTAACTGATGACGAGGTCTTCTGCAAACTTTATAATAACTCCCTTTTATCTCATCGTCTCCTTTTTCACGAGAAGTTTGTTTCTCATCTGCGTTTCAACACTGCTGCTTCAACAATAATGTATGTCACACACTTTAGAAGTACAGTTCTAGTTGAACAAAAATAAAAGATATTTTTTGCTTTGTTTGGTTGTAGAACTAACAGAAAAACATACTTTTTAATAATATTCTGGTACAAACACATGATCTTTATTTATATTGTATGACTCAAAAATGTAATATATGCATAGATTAACTTAACAAATCAATGCATATGTTTGTATTTCATGTGAACTTATAGTTCAATTTATGTTCTATACATAGTTTCAATTCACGTTCTACACAAAATGTGTTTACAAATTAAATTATGTGCAAAAATAGTGCGAACTCATATTTTACGCATAATGCCAGTTCATATTCTACACATAATTCAATTAATATCTTTCTCTACAAGAATATATATATAATCGTGCATTCAACACATTTTTATTAATTTCGTCATAATAATGCTCAACCAAATAAATTTAGAGATTGCTGTGCTAGACAATGTGAAAAACATCATGCGTAATGTTGCAATATGGCAAAAAAGTCATGTATGCTGCGACAGTCATGATTATATCAAAAATACGAGTAGAAATACGGTCAAGATAAAAGTCACAATTAAAAAAAAAAAACTATATATTTCTACCAGATTCTATTTCTTTTACCCAAACAGTTTAAAAGTCCAAAAGTATTTAAACGTATTATTCCTGCCCAAGAAAACTGTAATCCAATTCCAAAAGAGCTGCTCCCCAATTCGCGAACCATTGCAGATCTTTCAAACAGTGATAGGACGACGGAGAGCCCTTTTCGAGTTTTGACTCCGGCGTTGGAGTCGAGAGAGCAATATCTCGCGGAAGAAAAAGAAGTGATTGTTCTTCTTCAATAATTTCTTCCCCTTCGATTATCCGCCCTCCGGACTGAAACAAAGCGACTCACAAAACCTCCTTTTATTGACTCGTCTCCCGGAGATGTCTCCTTCCTGATAATCCGTTTTCTCCGGGGACCGAGAAATAAATTTTTCATATCTCTCCCGTTTTCTCCCGGACTGGCTAGTATTTATTGATATTCTTCGATCCGTCTGGGCATTCTCTATGAAATATGATCCCTCTGGTTTTGTAAAGCTACTTTTGTTAGGAACAGAACTCCCTCAGTTAAGTTCTTCAGAAATTACTCTACAACAAAACAAAGAAGCTGTTCTTTATTTTTTTTTTTTACTTTCTGTTCTTTATTTTTTTAGAGTAGTGTAGAGTTGTAGGAGATGGTTTTTTTACCTGCTGGTAACGGTTTATATTTATATTGATGACTGAACTCGGCGAGTTTTTTGCAGAAGATAAATGTGGGGTGCTTCGAAAATTTGGGAGAGCGAACTAGTTGGGGAAAAAGAGGATTGAGTTGAATTGATTTCATTTTTTATTTTCATTTGCGGGCCAAGACAACCTGCTCTTGAATGGTTTTTTCTAGGTAAGGCTTTTTTTTTTTGGAAAAATGAACTTCATACCATGGGCATCCCATTCCTTATTTATTATTTTTTTCTTAAAAAGGTTTTGTGCTAAAGTGCTTTCGTTGTAGATTCTAAGATCCAATTACTTAACTATATGAAAAATCCGGTGTAATTTTTTAAAAAAAAAAATACAATTCCTTTTAGTCCGGATCGTATATTTTTTATTCATTCTAAAAGGTATATATTTTTTGAATACCTCATAATCGAGACACAGTAATAGTGCGAAAGGTATAAATCTCCTGACGGTATAAATCTGTCTTAGCTCCGCGTCACTGAAGAAGGGCATTGCCTTCTGAAAGGCTTGTACTCGAATATACGCCGCATTGTGTATCGTTTTGCGAGAAAACCTGGTAAACTCCCACCAGGTATATCTCGTGTTTTGAAACAGTGTGTACAACAAAGCCGCCATTGGATTGAACATTTCCCCTAATGCTCACCAGCGGCACATGTTACCACTGAGCCACGAGTCGGGCTTTATTTAGTATTATTAAAACTGTTTAAGTAAATTATAATAGACATATAAATACCTCAATACTCTTTTTATCGTAAATTAATATATAATAGTTAAAGTGCATACCAAAATTGATAAAAATTCAGTAACATCAAAAGTTTTAATTTTTATGTATTTCATTATCTAAACTTAAAATTTTACTATAATTTACTTCTACTATGAAATTAGTTAAATATAATTTTGATTGAATGATATACAGCAAAAATGAATAAATAAATAACTGCCACTGAGCCATGAGTTGGGCATCGCTTAATACACAAATAAAAAACGAATTATTATTTATGATTAAATTATTATTTATAATTTTGATATTATGTCGATCTAAAATATCAGATGAAACTCCAATATTGTATCTTTTATCTAATATGGTTTCCGTTTTTAACAATAGCGAAAATAAGATCATTTGCATGTAATAATTATTACTTCTTCGGAAAAAATTGAGCTTAAATAATTAAAACTGGATAATTACTGGAACGGATTTTTTTGTTCCTTCTCTGACATTCTTAATTAGTCGAGCAATAAATGAAGCAATAGCATAATTATCGTTTTCCGGTTTGTTTCGTCTACCAGTCGTGTATATTTCACAAATGGGGTGCGTGCCTTCCTTAACTAATGATGAGATCTTCTGAAAACTTTATAATAACGGCCTACTTTTATGTTATCGTCTCCATTTCACGAGAGGAGGGTTGTTTCTCATCTGCGTTTTAACACTGTTGCTCCTCATCAATAATGTATACCACACACTCTAGAAGACTGTTCGAGTTGAACAAAAATTAGAGATAATAGGATTTAAGTTATTTTTGTTTTGCTTGGTTTGGTTTGGTTTGGTTCTATAATAATTGAAAATCATACTTATAATAATATTACGCTACAAATATATAATCTTTTTCTTTATATCGTTAGACCCAAAGTGTGATATATGCATGGATTAACTTCTTAAGTAATGAATACACATGTTTGTATTTCATAAATAGTTCAAATTATGTTCTATACATAGTGTCAATTTATGTTCTATTCACAATGTTTTACAAATAAACATATGTGCACAATATAGTATAGATTCATATTATACGCATAGTGCCAATTCATATTCTACGCATAATTCAATTCATATCTTTCTTTACAAGATTATACTAAATATATAGACGTGGGTTCCACAAATTTTATTAAAGTAGTCTTAGGAATGCTCAACCAAATAAATTTAGGGATTGCTGTGCTAGACAATGTGACAAATATAATGCGTAATGTTACAATGTGACAAAAAGTCAATCCATGTTGCGAGTTTCAAGACTAAATCACAAATATGAGAGGAAAATTGAGTCAGAAAAAGTCACAATAAAAAAACTACATATTTCTACCAGTTTCTATTTTTATTCTAACAGTTAAAAAGTCCAAAAGTATTTAAACGTTCCTGTCCTATTTCCTCGCTCCAAGAGAAATGTAATCCAATCCCCAAACAGCTGCTCCCCAATCCACGAACAATTGCAGATCTCTTAAACAGTGATTGGAGGACGGAGAGTCGCTTTCGAGTTTTCACTCCGGCGTTGAGTGGGAGGTGAGAGAGCAATATCTCGCGGAAGAAAAAGAAGTGATTGTTCTTCTTCAATAATTTCTTCCCCTTCGATTATCCGCCCGCTGGACTGAAATAGAGCGACTCACTACACCTTCTTTTATTGACTTATCTCCCGGAGATGTCTCCTCTCTGACAATCCCGTTTTCTCCAGGGACCGAGAAATACATTTTTCATATATCTCCGTTTTCTCCAGGACAGCAGTATTTATTGATCTTGTATCTGTTTGGGCATTCTCTATGAAATATGATCCCCTGGTGTTGTAAAGTACTTTGTTAGGAACAGAACTCCCTCAGTTAAGTTCTTTAGAAATTACTCGCTACAACAAACAACGAAGCTTTTTTTATTTTTCTTTCTGTTCTTTATTTTTAGAGTAGAGTAGCGTTGTAGGAGATGGTTTTTACCTGCCGGTAACGGTTTATATTTAGATTGATGACTGGAACTCGGCGAGTTTTTTTGCAGAAGATAAATATGGGGTGCTTCGAAAATTTGGGAGAACGAACTGGTTGGGGAAAAAGGATTGAGTTGAGTTGATTTCATTTCATTCCATTTGCGGGGCAAGACAACCGGCTCTTGGACGGTTTGTTCGAAGTAGAGCTTTTTTTGGAAAAATTATCATATCATGGGCATCCTTTTTTCTTTATTCTTTTATTTATTTATATTTTTGCAAAAAGTTTTTGTGCTAAGTGCTTTCGTTGTAGATTCTAAAGAATCAATTATTGAACTATAGGAAAAATCCTCAGTAATTTTGTTTTTCAGGGATAAAGTTACAAATCCTTTTAATCCAGATCGTATATTTTATATTTATGTTTTGTTGTTTACTACTCCCCTGGTGCAGAAAAAAGTCTACACCAGGTCCAAAGGATCCCGTCGCAGGCGACGTCCATGGCTTAGAGTAATATAGATTTTCACGTTTAGCGGTAACCACGTGGGCTGAAGACTGACTAATCCTTAAGACAATGCTCCACGATCCTATTGAACCGGGACCTACGGTTTAAAGTGCATTCTGAACCATTGCAAATATCCATGGCATTGCCGGGACTCGAACCCCGAAACCTGTGGCACCCGAGCGTTAGACATTCAGGCATCTTTTTTTTTTTCATTTATTCTAAAAGGTTTTATTTTTTTTTAAATACCTCCCAATCGGGACATTAATAGTGCGCATGTGCTAATAAATATAGATGATGAGGAGAGTCTGATTCCAGCAGGTGGCGTGGGCTATAGTCACAAGATGTAAAAACTAGTAGATTTCATCATGGTAGTAGCAATATATCTCTTTGTAGTTAATTTTCATGCTCAACGTTATGGCAAAAAAAACCCTTATAGATTAAAAAAAATTAAAAGTTTAATAAAAAAATCTTTAAAATTTTATTTATTATTTTTATTTTATTTTTCATTTTCATTATTATTTATTTATTTTTTGCAAAAGTTTTTGTGCTAAGTGCTTTCGTTGTAATTGCCAAGATCCAAATTACTTAACTATATGGTGAATCCGGTGTAATATCGTTTTTAGAAGAAAAAAAAAATTACAATTCCTTTTTTTCCGGATCGTATATTTTTAATTTATTCTAAGAGGCATATATTTTTGAATACCTTAGATTCTCCAGTGGCGCACGTTACCACTGAAAATACGAGTCAGGCTTTATATAGTATTACTAAAACTGTTAATAGTATAAGTAAATTATAATACACATATAAATACCTCAATACTCTTTTGTCGTAAATTAATATTTAATAATTTATGTGCATACCAAAATTCATAAAAATCGAAAGTTTTAATTTTTATGTATTTTCATTATCTAAACTTAAGAATTTTACTACAATTTACTTCTACTATGAAATTAGTTAAATATAATTTTGATTGAATGATATACAGCAAAGAAATGAATAAATAACTGCCATCGAGGCATGAGTTGGGCATCGCTTAATGTATAAATAAGAAAGAAAGAAGTATTATTTAAGATTGAAATTAATCTTTGGATATTTTGTCGATCTAAAATATTAGTTAAATAAACACCCTTGAAAATGATCTTACTTCTCTAATATTGTATCTTTTATCAAATATGGTTTTCCGTTTTTAACAATAGAGAAAATGAGATCATTTGCATGTAATAATTATTGATTCTCGGGGAAAAAATTGAGCTTAAATAATCAAAACTGCCTAATTGCTGAAGCGGATTTCTGTTCCTTCGCTGGCATTCTAAACTACCCGAGCAATAAATGAAGCATTAGCATAATTATCGTTTTCCGTTTGTTTCGTCTACCGGTTGTGTGTGTTTCCTGAATGGAGTGCGTGCCTTCCCTCAACTGATGATGAGATCTTCTGCAAACTTTATAATAGCGGCCTCTCGTTTTATGTTATCATCTCCCTTTCCCGATAAGAGGTTTATTTCTCATCTGCGTTTTAACACGTGCTTCTCGTCAATAATGTACGGCACACACACTCTAGAAATACAGTTTCTAGTTGAACAAAAATTCTAACATAATAGGATTTAAGTTATTTTTTGCTTTGGTTTGGTTATCACAATAGCTGAAAACATATTTTAATAATATTATGGTGCAAACATTTGATTTTCATTTATATCGTATGATCCAAAGGGGATATATGCATAGATTAACTTCTTAAAAATGAATGCATGTTTGTATTTCATAAATAGTTCAATTTATGTTCTATACATAGTGTCAATTCGTTCTACACCAAAATGTTTTACAGATAAAATTATGAGCTATAGATAGTGAAAATTTCTATTTTACGCATAGTGCCAATTCATATTCTAAACAGTGTTCTACAAATAGTTCAATTCATGTTCTACGCATTGTTCAAATTCATATTCTACTCGTAGTTCAATTCATGTTCTACATATAGGGCTGATTCATATTTTACACATAGTTCAATTCATGCTGCAAACATAATGCCACTGCACATAATTTCGTTTCATATACAGTAATGTGTGTCAATGTATGTTATACACATATTTCAATTCATGTTCTAAATATGGTGCTAATTAAAGTTCTACAAGTAGTTCAATTTATGTATCAAACATAGTGCCAAGTCATATTCTACACATAATACCAATTGATATTTTGCACATAGTTCAATTCACGTTCTACATATGATGTCAATTCCTATTCTATATTTCATTTCATGTACCAAAAGTAAAACCAATTCATATTCTACACTCAGTGTCGTTCCATATTCAACACAGTGTTCAATTCATGCTCCTCTATAAATAGTGCCAATTCATGCTCCTCTATAAATAGTGCCAATTCGTGCTCTATACATAATGCCGATTCATGCTCTATACATAATGCCGATTCATGCTCTATACATAATGCCGATTCATGCTCTATACATAATGCCGATTCATGCTCTATACATAATGCCGATTCATGCTCTATACATAGGGACAATTTATATTCAACACATAGTGTCATATTCTACACATGTAGTTTAATGTTTACAACAGTAATGTATATTACAATATAATGTAATATATTGTAAAAATTCAACACTTGTCTCAATACTCATCAGTGGGTCTTTCATAGTATACATGGGGCCCACCGATTTTCTGATATGTACCACATATTTGAATTATCAAAGACCTAAGATAACTAATATTTATAAATCAAAGATTTTGACATATCAAAGATTTATGTATCAAATATCTGAAATATCAATGATTAATACATCACATATTTAAAATATCAAAGATTTATACATCAAATACTTGAATTATCAAAGTTTTCAAAATGGCATCATATACGTCGTGTTCTGTTTGAAGGATTTGCTGGGCAAAATGATGGATATAATGAATAGCAGTTTATTATCTTTTGAAAAACAGGGAGGGGAAAAAAAGTAAACAGCGATCAAAAAAAAAAAAAAATTAGATAAAACCCATCGAAGAGTAAGGAATTTCTATTGAAATTAAAAAAAAAAATTCCTTTGACATCACGCACTTGAATGCAAATCTTCCTTTGATACATGAGATTCAACATTACCTAGAATATGCCATTCTACCCATTACCTAGAATAAGAATGAGGATGTTCTACCTTTCACCAACTTCACCACAGTCACAGTTTTGAATAACATTTAAGGGGTTGAACCCCTTTTTTCAATTCATCTCAAAATGAGAGGGAATATTTTTATTTACTGATTAATCGCACAGTGCTCTAACGTAGACAAAGAAAGCTTCAATTCAGTTTGCCCCCGTCTGGTTTTTTTCTGGGTTTTTGGGCCCTAAGCCACTTTAAGGGGCTTTCCAGTTCACTCAGCCACTTTAGGCCCTGACAAAAATTTAGCACGAGTATTAGCGAAATGTACTTTTATTAAAAGAAAATTAACAGCTTCTTGTTTTAGTGGAGAAATTGTATCGGCAGTGTCAGCATAAGTCATCGAAGATTACAATTAGAAAAGATCATTTATCATATAATACTTTTAAACCTTTTTTTTTTTTTTTTTTTTTTTTTTTTTTTGTTTGTTTTATCTACAGAATGTCAGCTCCTTTTAAAATAACAGGCATATACATATCTATTTTTTAGTAATTTTATTTGTAACCGAAAAATACTAACACTAACTATAGTATTGTCAGCATAAGACTTTTAAGCGAAATTGTTAGTATAATATTCTTAAATTGAGCTATTTTTATTAATCGTTTAAAGTGAATTGTTAGTATTACGATTTTAAACTGAATTATTGATATAAAACTTTTTAACTTAATCGCTAGTATTACACTTTTAACTAAATTATTGATATAAAATTTTTGAAATTACTTACCACTAGAAAATTTTAAAATGAATTGTTCTTATGACACTTTTAAATTGAATTATTAGTATAAAACTTTTGAATTGAATTATTACTATAATACTTTTAAATTCAATTGTTAGTATACTGTTTTTAAATTGTATTGTTAGTAAAATACTTTTAAATTAAATTATTTTTTAAAACACGTTTATTATAACACGTTTTCTAAAAACACGCCTTTTTAAAAACGTTCAAATTTAAATCTTTAGAATGATGATTTTAATCTGAATTATTGGTATAAACTTTAAATTAAACTGTTAGTACAACATTTGAAATTGAATTATTAGGATAGCACTTTGTTTAAGTTGAATTGTTAGTATGATGTTTCTAATCTGAATTTTTGGTATAATACTTTTAAACTGATTTGTTGGTATAACATAGATAATTATTACTATAATACTTCTAAATTGAATTGTCGTTATAACACTTTAAATCAGATTGTTAATATAATGTTTCTAAACTGAATTCTTGTTTGTAATACTTTAAATTCAATTGCAAATATAACATTTCAAATTGAATATTAGTATAAAACTAAATTTTTAGTATGAAACTTTTAAATTGAATTGTTAATATATATATTTTTAAATTTGAATTGTTAGTATGCCTTCAAATCGAATTATTTTTCTAACACGTTTAAATTGAATTTTTACTATAATGCGTTTAATCTGAATTTTTGGTATAATACTTTTAAACTGAATTGCTGGAATAGCACTTTAAACAATTATTACTATATTACTTTTAAATTGAATCGTTAGTATAATGTTTTTAAACTGAATTGTTGGTATAACAGTTTAGATTAAATTATTAGTACAACATGTCAAATTGAATTATTAGTATAACACGTTTAAATTAATTTAGTATAATGCTTTTTTAAACCGATTTAGTATAACACTTTAAATTGAATTGCTAGAATAACCCTGTAAAATTGAATTTTTAATATAGTACTTTAGGTCATAGTTATCATAAGGACTAATTTAGTTATTATAAGGACTAATAAAATTGAAAACAAAATTAATGTCATTTTTTTTCAGTTGAGGGAAAAGGTGTCAAAAAGTGCCAGTAAATGACACTTTACACATTAGATGTAAAATTAGAAGATGTTACTTTTATGAAACACGATGTTACAGTTAGAAAAGATCGTTATGGCCAATCTCATTTTCAAACTTTTTTTCTTTTATTTATATGTGTACTTTCTTTAGTTAACACACATTTTAATTTATTTTAACCAAAAAAAGAAATTGTTTAAAACCAAAAAGGCCAAAAGGGTAATTTTTAAAATCAGAAAAAGCTTTTTAAACTTTGGAAATGCTTTCAAACTTCACTATAAGCAAAAACTTTAGATTTTTCTTTTAAAGGATCTAAAGCCTTTGGGTAGTTGCAATAATATTCTTTATATAACATCACCCGAGGGTTCCAAAAGTCAAAAATAAACATAAATGTGCTCTTAAGTTGTGTAAGAGAAGAATTTATATAAACTCATTTTTTTTCTTTTATGGAAATATGGAGCAAGCAAAAGATAAATCTATTTATTTTTTCCTCTTTTACAAACCGTCGTATCCTGTACCCAAAATGAAGCAGCTCACAGCTTTTCCTAGAAAAAAATATCTCTTCAGTTTTTCTGGACGTGGTATGATTGCGTCTAATACTATACCAGGAACATTATGTAAATACCCTGTTGGGAGTCATCTTAATTCTGGCAAATTGTTCCTCAACAAGTTTTTAGAACCTCAAGATTACCCAAGTGGTTGAACATTTTAGATGGATGTGGAAAAAGTAAAGTTAATGCTTTTAAAGAGAGAATGATGTAGTTTGGAAGATGGTAACACTATTTTCACTCAGGAATCCATTTGGCTAAGCAGTTTATTTATCTAATCTCATCGTAAACGTAATTTCGTATTACTTTTTGTATATATAAAATATATATATTTTTTTGCATGTCTTCATACCATTCTGAACTACTTTTAATATTTATTTATTTATGGAAAGGCAGGTTCAAGTTTTAATCTAAATATTTCGCTCACGTCAAGAAAATTAAGCACTAAATTCTCTTAATTTACTAAATTCTTTTTTTGCGTAATTCCAAAAAAAAAAAAATTAAAGTTATAATTTTTTCTTACTAATATATAAAAACCAATTGATAATTAGTAATATATTGGATAAGCATACTGATGTCTTTTATAGTTAATGCCTTTAAAGAGATTTGGTTTGTTGCTCTATGGTCATTTTGTGCACACTTTGTGGCTAATTGGACCGAAACCTACCTTTAACTCGGATTCCGAACCATCACAAACATCCATGCCACTGCCGGGTTCGAATCTGGAGCTTCTGGTACCAAAGGCCAGAGCTCTAACTTTTAAAGCCAGAAAAATGATTCAATTTGAAAGATAGCAATAGCAGGGGAAAATGACAGAAAAAATCTATTTAGTAATTTATTTTTTTCTAATTTCAAAAAAAAATTAAACTTATTTATTTATTAATATGAAAAATATTATAAAACTAATTTATAAATATTAATTATAAAACATTAATGATGAACATACTCCGAGTCTTTATAGTTAATGCTTTAAAAGAGGAAAATGATGCAGTTTGGAAGATAGTAACACTATTTCCCAGAAATCCAATTTAACAAACAGTTTACTATTAATAACAATTTATTTATATAATTAATTAATAACATATTCGTTTCATATATATTCGTTTTAATAATGTCTTTTTCAATAATTTCATATTTCATATTTATTTATTAATATTAAAATTTTTATAAAATGTATTGCTAATTAGTAATTATATTACATTAATGATAAGCCCTCAAGTCTTGTTTCTTCTTTGTCCTGGCCCGTTATAATATTGGATATTTTTGACGCATCATTTTATTCATAAATCAGCGTTTGTTTCATTTTTAAAATGCTAATTTTAGTTTTCTTCTAAAAAGTTAACATTCACTCAAATAATTTTTTAAGCATGCATAAGCACTTCCACTTTAAATAAAAGTTTACTTATTTATAACACTATTAAGGCCCAAGGAAAGAAAATTCTTTTGATGTTGAATATTCTTAACAAGATTTCAGGGTTATTTTATTCACAAAAATGGATTTCACTTCTAGCTTTTTATTAAGAAAAAAAAAAAGAATTTTTTTTTTAATCTTCACTGTAAGGCATATTTTAGATTTAGAAAAAGAAATCTACAGATATATATTTGCAAACACTAAAATATGTAGGAAAAATTTATAAGAAAAATAGAAAGCCATTTTTTCTTTCATTCAGAAAATCTTACTTTTTTAAAAAATAAATTTGTGCAAGAATAGTTGGTTATTTACGAAAAATTTTTCTAACTATGCGTGGAAGGGAAACATGCTTTTAAAATTTAAAATGTATCACCTGTTTCTGTAAACAGTTGAAAAAAATTTCTTTAATTTTAAAAATTTTTTAATTAATTAAAAAATTTAAAAACCAATTACAAATTTTTTTAAAAAATAATAAAAAAAGTTAATTTAAAACATTAAAAAATTTTATTTTAAAATCTCTTGAATACTTACACGTTTGTACAAGCGATACTCGATTTGGGGACTGATGGTCGAGTGACCAGCGCTCTGGCTCAGGTGCCACATGTTTCCTGGATTCGAGTCCCAAAGGTGTAAGGGATGTTTGTAATGGTTTGTAATCCACTTTAAAATGTAGTTCTCTGTCTAATATGACTTTTTGTGCGTTGGGTGTAGGGCCAGCAACCCTACACCTTAAAAAGAAAAAAATGTCTCCTCTCTAGAAATCTGCCAGTGGTTAAAAGACCTTGGCCCCCAATGGACTGTTGGGCCATTGTTGATGATGGTGAATATGTGGCATCATTTTCAAACTTTTTTTATTTTATTCATATGTATATTTATTTTAAATCCCATACACTTTAATTTAATCGTAACCAAAAAGAAACTGTTTAAAACAAAAAAATCCAAAGTATAATTTTTAAAGACATAAATAAAAACTTTTAACTTTTAAACTTTCAGAATGCTTTGAAACTTCATGTAAGCAAAAACTTAAAATTTTTTCTTTTAGAGGATATAAAGCCTTTGGGTAGTTGCAATAATATTCTTCCAATATAACATCAGCCGGGGGCTCAAAAGTCAAAAATAAACACAAATGTGCTTAAGTCTCTCGAAAACTTTCAGCAAACTCCTGGCGAATGTATACTTTTTGTGTAAGAAACTACTTTATATAAATGTCGCTCTTTTTTTTATGGAAATATGGAAGCCAGCAAAAGATAAATCGATTTATTTTTCCTTTTTTTTACAAACCGTCGTATCCTCTTCCCAAAATGAAGCAGCTTACTGCTTTTCCCGGAAAATCTTTTTTTCCTTCCAGTTTTCTCGACGGCCCATGATTGCGTCTAATAATATACCGGGAGCACATTATGGAAAATGACCCTGTGAGTGTAATCTTATTTCTGGCAAATTTATTCCTCAACAAGTTTTTAGAGCCTCAGATTTACGGAGGTGGTTGAACATTTTAAATGGATGCCGAAAAAGTAAAGTTAATGCTTTTAAATGATGCAGTTTGGAAGTTAGTAACACTATTACCCACAAATCCAATTTAACTAACAATTTATCTATCTAATCTCATCGTGAACGTAATTTCGTATTACTTTTTATTGCTTAAATAAATACATTATTTTTTTAACATGCTGGTGTTGTTTTGAAATATCTTCTTTTACATAAATAAATAAAATATTAAGAAGACAGTTCAACTTTTAATCTAAATATTTCGCTGCCGCCGCAGGGAAATTATGCAAAAAAATTCCCATTTATTTCTTTTTTTTTTTCATAATTTCAAAAAGATATATTATATATTTTAATTATAATATTTTTTATGTTAATAAAATAAATAGCTACTAATTAGTAATTAATTATAAAACATTAATGATGAACTTTACTCGAGTCTTGTTTCCTCTTTGCCCTGGCCTATTATAATATTGGATATTTTTAACGTATCATATTATTTATAAATCAGCGTTTCTTTCATTTTAGATTGCTGGCTTTAGTTTTCTTGTAAAAGTTAACATCACTCAAATAATTTTTAAGCATGTATAAGCACTTCAATTTATATAAAAGTTTAATTTATTTATAATAGTGTTAAGGCATGGGGAAAGAAAATTCTTTTGATGTTAAATATTCTTAACAAAATTAAGAAGTTATTTTATTCATAAAAAACTTCTAGTTTTATTCATAAATAACTAGATCTAGTGTTTTAAGAAAAACTACCAAAAGAAATTTTTTTATCTTCACTGCAATGCATATTTCTGACTTAAAAGATATTTATTTGCAAATTTAGGAAGGATTTGTAAGGAAAAATAGGAAGATTCTTTTTTTCATTCAGAAAATTTCACTCTTTTTAAAAATAAATTTTCTGCGCAAGAATTTTTCTTTGTACACAAAATAAAAATATTTTAGTTATGTATGGAAGGAGAAATATGCGTTTAAAATTTAAAAATGCATTTGCTTTTTTATAAACAGTAAAAAAAAAAAAAATTTTGTAAAACATTCGAAATAAAAAATGTTATTAAATCAATTTAAAAAATTTAAAAAATTTTTAAATTAAATTTTAATATTATAATAAATATTTTTTAAATAAATAAAAATTTAAAAAACCATTACAAATGTTAAAAACTAATCTAAAACATTAAAAAATTTTACTTTAAAATTTTTAAAAATTTTATACGTTTTATTTTAAATCTCTTGAATATTTGTTTGTTTGTGACTAATTCACAATGTCCTGCAGTGCTGGAAGGACATCCCATGAGTGATCTATTTATAGATGGAGGGAAAGAGGGTAATTTCTGTTCTGATGGAGCACCCTAGTAGGTAAGAAGTCTGACTTTTTTGCTCCTTGACGCTCTTACAGTCATATGAAACCTTCATGGGACCTACGGCTTAAAAGTGGTTTCCGAACCACTACAAACCTCCATGCACCTCCGGGACTCGAACTCGAACCCGAAACCTGTGGTACGAGCGCCAAAGCGCTAGCAGCCGCTCGAACAGTCAGGCCCCTTGAATACTTGTAGTTGTACAGGCGATACTCATTTTAATGTCATGTATTGACTAGTGTCTGAAGAGATAGGAAATTCATAGCAAATCGTTTCTGTTCATCTTCTTCGGCAGACACAAACTTTCACATAATCCCATGTGATCATATACAGTAGAGCAAAATCTGGAAAATTTCATTTTCAATTCAGTACTTTCTTAAATACGTTTTTTTTTTTTTTTTCAAATTCTATAATACTTCCACTTACATAATGCAGATTTATAGTCATACATATTTTAAAATAACAATCTTTTTACTAAAAAGTATCAAAAAGGTAATACTGTAGAATCAAATGTCGATATACCCACAATTTCGGTTTAAATCTTTTTAATTCTTCCAATATAATTTAATTATTCTAGTCTGCGTATAAAAACTGCTTTCTTTTCTATGCTGTCGCTTTCATTGGAAGTTTCAATTGAATTGTTAACATAAAATTTTTAAATTTAATTGTTAATATAATGTTTTTAAATTTAATTGTTGGTATAACACTTTTAAACTGAGTTAGTATAGCACTTTAAAAGGAATTACTAGTATAATAAATTTAAATGGAATTTTTAGTATTGCACATTGGGGCCTGAAAAAGAAAAAGTTATCAAGAGGGCTGGTCAAAGGTAACAAAATTAATAACATAATTTTTTAGTTAAAGAATAGCGTTAAAAGTGTCAAATACGGACACTTTCGACACTATATGTTATACTCAGAGTATGTTACAAATCAGATGAGATCGTATGTTCCATTCCATGTTCAAATTTTTTTTTTTGTTTTATTTTTATATTCTTACTTTATTTGAAAAATACATTTTAATTTATTATTAATTAAAGAAAATTGTTTAAACCAAGAAAGAAAAAAATTGTTTTAAACTAAAAAAAGGATGTCAAAGGGGTAATTTTCAAAAGCCGAAAAAAAAAAAACTGCAAACTTTGGAATGCTTTGAAACTTCAATATAGCAAAAACTTTAGATCTTTCTTTAAAGGAATCTAAAGTCTTTGCAGTTGCAATACTATTCTTCCAATATAACATCACCCGAGGGCTCCAAAAGTCAAAAACATAAATGGGCTTTTAAGTCTCTCGAAAACTTTCCTTAAACTTCTGGTGAATGTATACTTCTGGTGTAAGAGACCACTTTATATAAATCTTGGTTTTATTCTCTTATGGAAATATGGAGGCAAGAGAAAGATAAATCGATTTATTTTTTCCCATAAAACCGTCGTATCCTTCCCAAAATGAAGCAGCTTTACTGCTTTTCCTTGGAAAATTTTTTTTTACCTTTCCAGTTTACTCGACTGCTCAGCGATTGCGTCTAATACTATACCGGGAGCACATTATGTGGAAAAATTACCCCTGTGGGAGCTGTCCCTCTAATTCCAGGCAAATTTATTCCCTCAACAAGTTTTTAGAGCCTCCAGATTTACCAAAGTGGTTGAACATTTTAGATGGATGTGGAAAAAAAGCAAATTAATGCTTTTAAAGAGAGGGAAATGATGCAGTTTGGAAGATAGAAAGTAGCAATACTTCTCCCCGCAAAACCACTTTAACTAACAGCTTGGTTTGCTCCAATCTCATCGCACGTAATTTCAGACATTACTTTTATTACTTTTTAAATAAAATATATCATTTCTTTTAAAGCACATATTTGGGCTATTCTGAAATGCCTTCTTAATATTTTATTTTATTTATATAATCTAACTTTCTTCAAGTTTTAATCTCAAATATGTCGCTCACTTCGCAAGACTATGAAAAAAATTCCCACTTTAGTAATTTCTTTTTTCAAGGGCAGTTTCTAAAAATTAAAGTGCACTTTATTTATTAATATGAAAATTTTTATAAAACTAATTTCTTTGTTAATCAAGTACTAATCATACCATTAAACACGTACTTCAAGTCTCTGCGGCGTCAAGTCTCCTATCCTGGCCAGTTATATTATTGGATATTTTTGACATATCATTTTTATTTAGGAAATCAGCGTTTGTTTCATTTTAAAGCAAGTTTTTAGCGTTTTTTTCATCGTTAATAAAATAAATAGCGCTGCTAATTAGTTATTAATTATAAAACATTAATGATGCACATACTCTAAGTCTGCTTGGTCTTCTTCTTGTCCTGGACCTTTTATTATATTGATATTTTTGACGCGCTTATTTTATTTTATAAATGTGGATTTCTTTCATTTTGAAAGTCGCTAACTTTAGTTTCTGTGTAAAAGTGTTAACATCATTCCAAATAATTTTTACATGCATAAGCACTTCGTTTTATATAAAAAGTTCATTTATTTATAATAGCGTTAAGGCCTGGGGAAATAAAAATACTTTTGATATTAAATATTCTTAAAAAGATTTCAGAAGTTATTTTAGTCATCAAAAATTGATTTCACTCTCTATAGTACTATTAAGAAAAAAATACTAAAAGAAGTTTTTTTATCTCTTTTATTGTAATACATATTTCAGATTTAGAAAGAGCAAAAATAAAACAGATATTTATTTGCAAGCACTAGAAAATTTAGAAGCTGATTTATATAAAAATAGGAAACCATTTTATTTTTTCATTCAGAACCTCACTTTTTCTAAAAATAAATTTGTGTAAGAATAGTTGTTTATTTCAGAAAAATTTTTTTAACTATGTGTGGAAGGGAAATATGCTTTTTAAAAATATAAAATATATTGATTTTTTTTAAAAAAACAGTTGGAAAAATATATAATAAAGCTTTAGAAATGTAAAAATGTTGTAATTAAAATTAATTTTAAAATTTTTAAATATTAATTAAAAATCTTAAATTTAATTTTTAAAAATGTTAAGTAATTAAAAATTTTAAAAACCAATTACAAATTTTTAAAATAAATTTAATAAAAAAAGTAAATTTAAAACATTAAAAAAAATTTTTATTTTAAAATCTCTTGATTACTTTGTAAATTGTGCAACCGATACTGATTTAAGAGTCGATGGACGACTGACTAGCGCTCTGGCTCTCCGTGCCACATGTTTCTGGATTCGAGTCCCAACGGAGCCATGAATATTTGTAGTGGTTTATAATCCACTTTAAAATGTAATTCCCTGTCTAATATGACTGTACGAGCGTTGGGTGTAGGGCAGACAACCCTACGCTTAAAAGGAAAACATCTCCTGTCTAGAAATCTGCCAATGGATAAAAACACCTTGGCCCTACCATGGACTGTTGAGCCATTGTTAATGATGATGAGTATGTGGTTTCCCATTTTGAAACTTTTTTTATTTTTATTGATATGTATATTTACTGCAGTTGATATACACATTAATTTAATCTGTAACCAGAAATTTTTAAAGCCAAAACAAAAAGTCCAAAAGGGATAGTTTTTAAAAAGCCGAAAAAAACTTTGAACTTTTAAACTTTTGGAATGCTTTGAAACCTCACTATAAGCAAAAACTTCTGATTTTTCTCTTAGGGGATATAAAGCCTTTGAGTAGTTGCAATCATACCTGCCTCTTCCAATATAACTCCACCGGGATGGTTCCGAAGTCAAAAATAAACACAAATGTACTTTTAAGTCTCTCGAAAAACTTTCCTTAAACTTTTGGTGAATGTATACCTTTCGTGTAAGAGACCACTTGATATAAATCTCGGTCTTCTTTCTTTATGGAAATATGAAGGCAAGCAAAAGAATAAAATCGATTTATTATTTCACCCTTTTTACAAAACCGTCGTATCCTCTTCCCAAAATGCTTTTCTGAAAAAGCTCCAGTTCTCGGGCCCCTGACTGCGTCTGACCCAATATACCGGGAGCACATTATATATGGGAAATATCAATCCTAATTTTATTCCTCAACAAGTTTTCTAGAGAACTTTCCTCTGCATTTACG
>BPLR01010453.1:0-14734 GCA_021605095.1 Caerostris extrusa | reverse complement strand
AAAATGAGCTCTGCTCTTTAAAACTTGGGAAGTTAATATTTGCCCGCAAGGTCTGTGCCAGCTGCGTAGTAAAGAAATGCGGATTTTGTGTGGAATGTAAGAAAGAAAATCAGCCAAAGAAAAGCAAAACAAGCCAGCAATGTCATAAAAAACAGTACTTCTAGTTCATCCGTAAAAACCGTGTTTAGTCCATAAAAGGCCAAAGCTAAAATAAATTCCAAGAAAAAGTTGCCTTTTAAAGCCTAGTAGAACTTCGAAAACCCCAACGTGAGTTCTGTTAGCTTCGCTGTGGTGTGCAAAATGCTCTTTAACTGAGAAGTATCAAGCTGTTCAGTGGTCTTCACTTTCTTTTTTCTAAAGTCCTGCAAATCTAGCAACCCCGGAAAGTTAGCTATACCGTGCTTGTTAAACCGTTCTTTTCGTGCTGTGTCGCGCAAGAAGGTGGACAGCGATTTTCCTGTCGAGAATTCTAATTATGGGTTTTTAAGTGAAAGTCACCAACCATTTCGCCATTTTTTCCTGGAAGGACCGGTGACATGCAACAATGTGGTTTACCGGTTGCATCACCAGTACAGACATATTTTATTTTTATTTCGTGTCTCCTTATTGTGTCTCTAAATGTTAAGTTAAATTAAAATAAATTAAATACAAAAACTGAAATCTGCTCAGCAAATTTCAACTTATCATGTGTGAACTTTGGAGAACGGATGAATAAACTCCTTAATATGCCAATGTTTAATAATGCACTACTACAAGAATGGCCAAAATTCAATAGCCACATGAATATAGCCATGTTGAATAGATCAAGAGCTTCATGAAGAATGAATGGTTCAAGAATCTCTAAAAGAATATACAAAAGTAAGATAAAGATCGTCGTAAATGAAAATGAGGTATTCCAAATTCTACAAGAAACGTTATGGCATTCAATAGACAAAAGAATATATCAAAGTTTGAAAATTCTAGGCATAAATGAAGAATGAAGTAGCTACGAATCACTATCCAGGACAACATCATATTCACACATGATAATATTAAACTGTTTACAAGCAAAAAATGGTTTTATAAAGTATTTTGTAATATCAAACTTCAGTTGGTAAAATGTTGAAAAATATGAACAGTAACTAACCATATATTAAAGAGACCTGAACGATTGTGATAAAAAGCCAAAAATGTTTTTCTTTTATAAATTTTGTTATGGAAAAATTATTAATGAAGAAAACCAAATTAAAATTCATAAAATTCTAAGAAAAAAATGCTTTATTGTAGTTTTTATATAAAAGAACATAAAAATAATTCACCTGGAAATTTTCATTATATAAAAACAATACTAAGAAATTTTAGCAGCATGATTTCATAACGAAACTTCGATAATCATGGCGTGATGTTTATTACAGAGTTAATATTTTAGTCAGCATTAACAAGTTTAAAAACGATTTCACGTATTGTAACGATATATGTTTTAAAATTTTCCTAAAATCTAATTGCCTATTTTTGTGAATTTTGGACTAAATTTATAAAAATAAGAAACTGCACAAAAAAAATAAACGAAAGTATTTGATTTCTATGTGTATTTATATGTATATATATAAGTTTGAAGAAAAAAAATAATAATATCCTATAATATTAACATAATATTATTATTATACAAGAAAGCGTTAAAAAGTTTTCATTTTTGACTAAGATTCTATATAAATAATAAAAAAATCGAGTTTAGTTTATAATACAAGATTGCATTAATAATACTGAATTTTTGTTAAATTTGGGATTGTATTAAAATAAAAATAAAAAAGACGGAAATCTTTTAAAATGACTTATATCATATTCTTTGCTCTTAACGCCCTTCAAGAAGGTTGAATTCAACAAAAATTTCCTGATTGCAATTTAATTTTATTTTAGTAAACATAATAGCATGTTTCTTGTATTGCTACCACTCATACTTTCCTTCATCCTTTAGAAATGTTATGTTTTTAGAAGGTTGGAAAAAGGTATTTCTTTCCCTGGAGACATCTCTTTGTCTCGAATTTCTGAAATTGCCGAATTCTTGGAATTGGGATTGCTGGTCACCTTGATCTGTCATTTGTCACTAGGAAGACTTTCCTTTTTTCCTACACCCCACTCGTACCTAGGGCGATGTAACCCCTACCAATTAGATGGGTGAGGATGGAACATCGGTGGGCCTCATGCATACCACGAACAACCCACCGACGTGTGAAGGGGGGAGGAGTTCCTTCCGGAAGGATTTTAAAAGTAACTGCCTAATATATCGTATGGGAGGAAACTCGATAAAATCCCACCAGACACTACTATCGATCGACAGCCCGACTTTCGATGCGAGTCACATTGTCCCAATCTCCCCCGAATCTCCTCGTTTCTGTAAGCAGTGACTACAATCATGATGACAGTGGATTCCAACCTCAGCTCTCCTACACTAGCTGCGCACGTTGCTACTGGGCCGTAAATCGGGCGTTATTTGAACGACTGATATACATCACATTCAGCGTTAACCAGGGTTCATTAAGGGAGCTTGCTGCAGTGCTTTCTCTCCATATTTCGAACGAATTCCCCAGATGATAGCATCTTGAATTCGCATTATCTTCCTCCTCCTCTTAAACTCAACTGAAGTACTCCCTAGCTTACAGATTTATCGGGCTCATTCCCAGCATAGTAACCTGAGTATTTGGTTCGCATTCATTTGTTGTGCTTAGGCATCCCCCTCCCCCTGCTTCCTCCCTCCTGCCTTGTTTTTGGCAGAAAAATCTAAGAAGATATGATAATTCTGAAAAAAAAAGCTAAAAATTGATTCCATGTCATATTAAGTCACCCAAAATGAATATCTCATTATATCATATTATTTTCAATAATATAATCTTTTTTTGTGAAACTTTTACCCCGACTTTTTACTAATAAATAGTCTTGAAATTTCACCCTTTATGACAATAATAATAATAATAGGAATCTAGGTGCTATTACAATCAGTATACCAAATACTTAAATTTTTTTAATAGAGAAATAATTACTACTTAGAAAATTCAGTTTAAAAAAATATCAACTGAAAAACTTATTATTTGCAGGCTTTGATTCTATTGCGCCGAAAAAAATTCTTAGTGTAATAGTAGCAGCCCGATTAATTTTTATGTTCCACAAAATAATGTTTTTAAATCAGGTATTAGGTTATAGTTATAGATATTTAGCTGGATAAAAGAATTTAAATTGTTCTTAATGATAAGTTTAATGCGGATATACTCCTTTATAATATTTAATAAAGCTGTTATACTAGTTCATGGAAAATTAATTTTAGTTTTATAGCAAAAGGTGTCTGTGATTTATTTTCAGGCTATAAACGAATTGATTATTATTATTAACATTATTTTAACCTTACAATACTGAAGTGTGAAAATAGTTAATCTTGAAACTACCAATCTATTCGTCAGGAATTGTTTTAGGTGAGGCACCTAATATTTGATGTAATACAATTTTCAAAACGCTAAGTAGCAACATAACAACTATAATATTCAACTTCGGGAGCACCAACAATAGCAATATCAAGTACGAAAAACACAACTACCATATTCTTCTTCATTGGCGCAACAGCCCCATGGTGGACCAAAACCGCCTGCCTATTGGCAGATTTCGAGACATGAGATGCTTTTCTTTTTACGGGGTAGGGTTGTCAGCCCTACGTTCAACGCTCTACAGTCATATTAGGACGGGACCTACAGTTTAAGATGGATCTCGAACAACTACAACATCCATGGCACCGGTGAAAATCGAACCCGAAATCTGTGATACAGACCATCTGTTATTCAAATGAAGCTAGCAATATAGAGACAGTTAATCTTATGCCATAAGCAAGAGCTGCACCGCTGTTACTCATTTAGCACTACCCAGGAAGCTAAAAAGTTATGCTACGGGGGTAGCTTGAAATGCTATGCACGCGAGTAACACTACTCCCACAACCCTCTACGATCCTATTAGACCGGGACCTACGGTTTAACGTGGATTTTGGATCACTACAAATATCCATGTCACCTCAGGGACTCGAACCCGAAACCTGTGGTACCAAGCGCCAGAGCATTAGCAACTCGGCTATCAGGCCCACAAACCACCTGAGCACTAGTCACTTGATCATCAGGCCCCAACTTCCATAATACTGATAAAATTTTATAAATTTAAATTTAAACTTAAAAAAAAGCATTAAAACAATTTTTAAATATATAAAAATTTGGTGTTGTCCAATTGGTAATGTCGTAATATCTATGTACATAACTCAAACACTTAAAAAAAAAGTTTAAAAATGAAAGAAAAATGGGAATCCATTTGATTAATACCATAAAAATAAAGAAATTTCTTAAATGATACTTCATTTCAACTATTAGTTACTTTCAAATTTTATCCCCCTCATTTTTTATTCAATTTAACTTAAATGTAAATCTATGCATTTTTGTTTGCGTTATCAATTACAACTCCAATTTCCCGTCATAGGCCAAATAATATGCGCCCGAAAATTCGAAACGGTGTTTTAAAAATACCGGCAACATTTTATCTAACCTGACATCTAAAAACATATTCAAACTCAACTCCATCTGCAAAATGCATCTACAATCAGATTGTAATCTTAATGGATCGCCCATGGAAAATGAGATTTCTCCATGGGTGATGGGGAGATTTATCATTTTTCGAATGAGATCGCTGCCAGCATTTGTTACCATGACAACAAATTTAAAATGCACTTTATTTTTTTTTATGTTGTTCACGTGCTTTCAGCGAAGGCGCGTGAACTTCTACCACTTCGCTTCAGTTCTTTCCTCTTATGAGTTGTGAGACCTGAACTGTTGGGTCACGTGTTTCGGTTTCTGAAAGATCTCTTACAACAGTTCCCTTTTTTATTATTATTTATTAGAATTTGAATTGAAAATGTTATTTTAATGAATTTCTGTGGAAGAAGAAGAAGGTTACGTGGATATTTAGATAAATGGATAAAGGGAAAAGTTTGTAGTTTGTCAATTTATTTACTTTAGATAATTTTATTTTTGAGGATTGTGTTTTGAATGCAAACTCTTCATTTGCGTCATCAGTCGATCATGCGGATTATTTAGCATTTCTATTGATGACGTAGGTTTTATCTTATAGGCATTAGAAATAATATTCTATAAAAAAATCCTTAAATACAAAAACAAAGTAATATAAATTTTTTTTTTTTTAAACTCAAACTTTTTTTTTGCAAAAAAAGTCCTTTTAAATAAAGTTGAAATATTCCTCTTACATCTAGCGCCATCTATTGGTAGATATATCAACTTAAATCTAAAAAAAGCTAAAATAATTTATTAAATTAAATGAATGAATTAATATTTGAAAAAACTGTATTAACATCAAGTGTCATCCACTATAAGTTTTTAAAATGTATTCGGAACTTGAGTTGAATAACAAATATTTTATTATTATTAAAAATGTACAATAGTAGGAATTGAATAAAAACTTAAAATCTTATAAACCGTATCCACTCCCTTTTTTTTTTTAAATTCCTACTATTAGTTCACACTCTCCCTATATTATATATTGTTCAAATTTTCAATCGTTAATAAAATTTTATCCACTCAAGTTCAAATACATTTTTTTAACTTGTAATGGATGACACTTGATGTTAATAGTTTTTTCAAATATTAATTCACTAATTAAATTTAATTAATCAATTTTTTTTTTTTTTAGATTTAAATTGCATGTATCTACCAATAGATGGCGCCAGATGCAAGAGGAAAATTTCAACTTGAAATGAAAACCTTTCTTTTTTCTCTATTCCTACTATTAGTTCACACTGCGACCTGAACTGTTGGGTCACATGTTTGGGTTTCTGAAAGATCTTTTACAACAGTTCCCTTTTTTTTTTTTTTTTTTTTTTTTATTTTTATTAGAATTTGAATTGAAAATGTTATTTTAATGAATTTCTGTAGAAGAAGAAAAAGAAGGTTACGTGGATATTTTGATAAATGTAAAAGGGAAAAAAAGTTTGTTCAATTTGTTTACTTTTGATAATTTTATTTTGAATGGAAACTCTCCATTTGCGTCATCAGTCTATCATGCGGATTGTTTAGCATTTCTATTGATAACGTAAGTTTACACTTCTAGGCAATAGAAATAACATTCCATGAAAACTCATAAATACATAAATAAAAGTGTAAAATCTTATAAGGCGAACTTCCTTCCTTTTTTAATCGTGCAATAAGGATGTTTCCTTCAATAGGTAATTAGGTATCTATTGCGTAAGTTCTAGTCTTAAAAGGTTAACATATCCAAATCAATGTTGATTAATTGTTCGACGCTCGGTACTACAGATTTCGGGTTCGAGTCCCAGCGGAGCCATGGATGTTTGTAATGGTTCGGAATCCATTTTAAACCGTAGATCCCGGTCTAATATGACAATCGGAATAATAATTGCATAATAATTGTAGTACTGACAATCCTACCCCATAAAAAAAAAACTTATCCTGTTCCGGAATCTACCAGTGGGCAGACGGCTATGGTCCGACATGGATCATAGTGCCGGCATTTGGTTTGATTTCATTTGTCGCTCTACAATCAATTTTTGCGCACTTTAGGCTAATTAGACCGGGACCTACAGTTTAACGTGGATTCCGAACCACTAATAAACATTTATGTCCTGGGAAGGATTGGAACCTGTGGTACCAATCCTTCCCAGAACAGCTTGTGGTACCAAAGGCCAGAGCGCTAGGTAACTGGCCACCAAGCAACTATACTGCAGGGGAGTTAGTTAGTTAGATTGTAAGATTATATAATCCAATAGTAGTAATGTATGCTAGCAGGCAAATAAAAAGATATGATTTCGATCCCTTTACGGCACTAGTTCCCAAAGTGGACGATACCGTCCTTTAAGAAGGAAGAGGAACGACTAACCCGCATTTGCGTAACATACGCAACATTGCGCTACATATAATTCCCTTTTATTCTTTCTTATTACTGTCGACAACAACATCCAGACCAAGCCCATAAACCTGTGTGTTCACATGGAAGGAGGGAAGGGGGAGGGCAGTGCCTTTAGGAGGAACTACCTCACATTTATGTATCGTATGAGAGAAAACCAGTAACCGCTAGGTAGTCATATCATGTAGTCCGACTCACGAGGCAAGATGCTGAACACCACAAACGCCATCGAGTCGCCTCGCTTTTTGAAACAGTGTCTACAACAAAGCCGTCGGCGGATTGAATCTTAGATCTAATATTGACCAGCGGATTCACAAGTCTGGCAAGTTTCTTTAGCATCTTTATATTATTAAAATTTTACTACAATTCCAATTTTAAAATTATAGCGATCGTTTATATTTCCTACATATTATTTAATTTAAAAATTAACATAATGGTGGATGTAGTGGATAACACTTGAGTGGATGTACTTGATGTTAATATAGTTTTTTTCAAATATTAATTCATTAATTGAATTTAATTAAATAATTTTAGGGTTTTTTTTTTTAGATTTAAGTTGCATGTATCTACCAATAGATGGCGCCAGATGCAAGAGGAAAATTTCAACTTGAAATGAAAACCTTTCTTTTTTTCTCTATTCCTACCATCAGTACACACTGCGACCTGAATTGTTGATAATACATGTAAATATACGATGACTTTTCATTAAACAGAATAAATAACAATACTCTGGAGTTCATTAAAATATAGCAGCAGTGTCGGCAACAGAAAAATAAACAAACATTAATAAACAATATTTATTTCCATTATTTCCTAACAAATAACTAGTTTTTATTATTCTAATAAATATTATGCAAGTTTTATAATCCGTTATGTAAGAAGATGTAATAACAGGCTTACTTCGAAAAAAAAAATGGTACAAAAAAAACAACGTGGAGTGAAATAGTTGATAATAGTCTTGGAAATCAAAACCAAAGCATCAAATATTTCAGATAAAAGAGAGAAAAACTGGTTTATAAGAAGAAAAAAAAAAATTTGCAAATAAAAATAAATAAATAAAAATATCAGTTCAGAAGTTTCTGCTTCAGTGATTTTCCAGGAAAATAACTTGTTATGAATATCCACGATTTCATTTTCCCTGAACACATTTACTGCGAAATAATTCCGATTATAATAGAAAAATTATTGTTTTTAAAATTTGTTTAAATCTTTCCCCCTCAAAAACAGAACATTAATTACATCTTAAAAAGAAAATATTTAAAAAAAGGTGTAAAAGTAAAGTATTTTAAAAATAGATGTCTAGTTTATTTATAAGTTTTTGAATTGAAATTTTTGAATTAATAAATTTTTGAATTTTCCTTAATTAAAAACGTATGAAGTTTCCTTTTTCTGTGATTTTTGAAAAATAAAATTTTTGTTCTGCATTTTTTAAAATACAAATACTAATCAGGTGAATGGAGGGATTTTATTAACACAATTTCTCACTTCATGAATAAATTTTTAAAATGATTAAATGTTTTAGTTGGCTACATTTGCTTAATTGATATTGACAACAGTTCAGAAAATTTAGATAAACAAGAAATATACAAAAGTAATGTCCACATACGTGACCAGTGAACGGTTATAACAAATTATGAGTGAAAATATTTGCCGAAAACTGGAAACTCGGATGCGCGCAGGATGAGCAAAATATACTTCCTCTCCGGGTGAGAGTCTGTAGGCCAACTCATACACAAGGGTGTGCTAAATATATTTCCTCTCGGGGTGAGAGACGTAAACTAAATTTTCTGAATAGATGAGCGTGGTAGCGCTGTATTTATTCTTGCGTGAGAGTCTTGAGGCCTATTGGCTATTTCTCCTGAACGCCACAGGGGAGAGCTCTGGCAGTCTGGCAAGGGGAGAGCTCTTGGCAGTCTGGCAAGGGAGAGCTCTTGGCAGTCTGGCAAGGGGAGAGCTCTTGCCACGGTTACAATCTCCGATTTAATATAATCTTAAAGACATAGTATTTTAAAAATTAAAATAAAACAAGTGAGTCAAATTTCTTTAAGACAAAAGCAATAAATAAGTTTCAATTATTAATATTTGCAAAAATATTTAAACTCTTTTCAAGTGACTTCCCATTATTAACATTCTTGATACAATAATATGCTTATCCATGGTGACGTCTTATCCAATCTTACAAACTTATCATCAACAAAGAAACTTTTAAAGCAATTACAATAGAAGAACTTTTGCTCGTCCTTTTTGTCCAGTAATAACTATATTTAAACGTCAAAGGTGGCTTCAAAATAGAAAAGTCAACACTATATTAACACATTGAAACACAATACCATTCTCATGACGTCAAGTCTAATCTTCAATACTATGGAATCGGCACTTTAATTTAATCTTAAAAGCATATTATTTTAAAACTAAAATAAAATAAGTGAGAGAAATTGCTTTGAGACAAAAATTATAAATTCCATTTCAATTATTATTATTTTCAATAACATTTAAAATCCTTTTTCTAGTAACTTCTATCGTCATGATACTATAATATGCTCATCTATACTGACGTCTTAATCCAATCTTACAAACTTATCATCAACAAAGAAACTTTTAACAGCAATTACAATAGAATGACTTTGCTAGTCCTTTGTCCAGTAATAACTATATTTCACCTGAACGTCCAAGGTGACTCCAAGACAGAAAAATTAACACTATATTAACACACAGAAACACAATACCATTCTCATTATTACGTTAAATCTAATCTTTAGTACTAGGGAATCTACAATTTAATTTAAAACATAAAATTTATTATTTTAAAACTAAAATAAAACAAGTGAGACGAATTCCTTTGAGACAAAAATTATAAATTCTATTTCAATTATTATTACTTGCAATAATATTTAAATTCTTTTCAAAAGATTTCTCAATAATCTTGATACTACAATTCTTATCCATGCTGACGTCCTATCCAATCTTAAAAACTTATCATCAACAAAAGACAGAAAACTTATCATTTAAAGCAATTACAATAGAATGACTTTGTTTTTCCTTTGTCCAGTTATAACTATATTTCACCCTAAACGTCAAAGGTGACTCCAAGACACAAAAAAGTCAACACTATATTAACACAGAGAAACACAATACCAGTCTCATGGCGTCAAGCCTATTTTTCAATACTATGGAATCTCAATTTAATTTAATCTTAAAGACATGTTATTTTAAAAACCAAAATAAAACAAGTGAGGTAAATTTCTTTGAGATAAAATTAATAAATTCTATTCCAGTTATTATTATTTCCAATAATATTTAAAAAAAATTTCAAGAAACTTCTCATTATTAATTAGTCTTGATACAATAATATGTTTATCCATGCTGACGTATTATCCAATCTTGCAAACTTATCATCAACAAAGAAACTTTTAAAGCAATTACAATAGAATGACTTTGCTTTTCCTTTGTCCAATAACAACTATATTTCAACGTCAAAGGTGACCCAAGACAGAAAAGTCAACACTATATTAACACAGAGAAACACAATACCACTGTCTTGACGTCAAATCTAATCTTCAATGTCATCGAGAGACCTATCCTTTCAAGTCAAGAAAACTTGCACAAAAACTAAAAATTTCATTCTTTTCTTCACTCAACCCTCCCAAAACTGATAAGTAAAGACGTAAGAAGGAGTCAAGTTTTTATCTGTATCTTATTTAAATTTTATCCATCACCTCATTTATGCATTTTATAGCTGTCATTGCGAAGCCATTTACATCATAGTAAGCCCATGACCTGAAGTACGCCATGTTCTCATTATTGTTTATTTATATGATAAATGGAGGCGGGTATAAAAAAAACGAACTGGGTTAAGCTCATGTCATTTCCTCAAGAATTGTGAAGTATTTTTCAAGATCGAGTAATGAATTTATATACGATACATTTTCGGTTTATTATTATTATTATTTTATTTCATAATCTAATTTACGATCGAATCACGCATGGACGATTATGATAATTCACTTAAACTGAGTGAGTGAGTGAGCATTTGTTTGTTGTTAGGAAAGACGTGTCACATAAAATGGAAGACGTGCTAAATAAAATGGATTCGACTCTGAGGTCGTGATCGTCATTAATGCCTAATGTCATCCGTTACACAATCATTCAATTTTGATGTAGTAAGGCAATGTTCCACTCACTCAAAACGAACCATTGATAAATCGTTTTTAAAACTTGGTAAGAATGGAAAAATTCAATTTAAAAAAAGACAGCAAAGTAAAAGTTAATTTTCTACATTTATAAATGATTTGGTTTGAAACCATTTTGATAGATTCAAACAGAGCATAAACCTATAAAAGCCACGATCAACATGCATCCATACGGCGTATCGCAAAAAAAAAAAAAAAAAGTCATCCGCTACTTTATTATTCAATCTGATGTAAGTCAATAATTCCAATGTTCATTCACTTAAAACGAACCATTGATAAATCGTTTAATGAAAGAATTCAAATGATTCTTTTAAAAATGACAGCAAATTAAAATTAATTTTCTACATTTATAAATCATTTTGTTTTTGAAATCACTTTGATAGATTCGACCAGAAATGCATAAACATGTAACAGCCACGTGCCGCATGTTTCCAATTCAGTTGCTTTCGGCAATGGACGCAACGTATTGGCTTGATATCGGCTAATGCTCTGGCTTTTGGTACCCAGGTTTCAGGTGGCATGAATGTTTGATTAGTGGTTCAGAATCCACGTTAAACTGTAGGTCCCGGTTGAATTAGCCTAAAAATGTGCAAAAAAAATGACTGTAGAGCAAATATTCAAACCGCACGAAAAAAATAAAATAAAACCCTCATATATACATGTGTTATTTATCCGTGTTACTCATATGTTCCATTTACGAAATCATCTGTCAAATTGTTTAAAAAGTTTGGTATTGCCCGATTTGCAGTAACATGTATAATAAACATATAGCGAGTAGTCTTGAAGTTCTAATAGGGTTCTTAATAGGGGTCTAATAGGGTTCTTGGGTTTCTCGTTGCGGTACCTACTTTCGAAACGAAAAGACCAATGGCGATTGTGACAACATGTATCAATTGGCACGCTTTTTCGTGAGTATTTTTTCGAAGTTTTCTTCCATACGATAAGGGTAGTAATGCTTGATAATCCTTTTGAAGGCAATGTTCCCCCTTCATAGTATGCATAAGTGGAACTCAGAAATCATCAAATGAATAACAATAATAAAATTGTAAAAAGACATTATTTTACAATTAAAAATCATTTCAACATTTTTAAACAGTAAAAAAGTAAATAAAACTTATCAATGATTAATTATCTAACCAGTTAACAAACGAAAGTACTTTAGTACGTAGACACATGTACTCACACGATGCATCAAAATCTTTTTTTTTCTAGCAAAACGGATCTAAAACAACACACTGAACATATCTTCCCACTACCGAACACATTAAAAATAAATAAAAAAAAAAAAAAAAAAAAAAAGAGAGTGTTATTTTAAGTTCGTTTATAATTTATCAAAAACTGACAAACAGGATTAAGCATGATAATTCGAAGTGAGAACTAGCAGATTTTATTTACGAAAGAAAAAAAAAAAAAAAGGAAAGAACCTTTAATAATCTAACAAATTTAATTCTGATTGATCATGAAAATGAATGATTTTTTTATTACATTTTACGGTCCGAAGGCCAATATATCAACTGTAGTCAGAATCCGTATAGAGACCTGCCATTAGAGTAGTACAATCGAGTAACGAGTGGAATATAACGTGTTCACGCTGATTTTTGAACACGCTTTTTAGCAAGATTTCATGCCGAACAGGTGAACCTGTCGATCTCGTTATCCGTTCCCTCACTAACAATGGGTATCCTCATCGTTCATTTTCATCGATTTCAAAATATGGTGCTGCCATCTCTTTTTGAATTTAAAATACATTTAACAATTGTGCGTGAATTCCCTATTTGGAGATAGGTAAATGTTGCCGAGATACATCGTTTCCAAATGAGAAAATTGTTTTTGTTAAAGAGATATTTATGTAATAATCCAATTAATTGTCTCAGAGAGAAGTCATAGGTTGATGAATGAATGATGACTTAAGCGTGTAGGCAGGGCCGGATTTTCCTATAGGCTAACTAGGTTTCAGCCTAGGGCCTCAAGGTCAAGAGTGGCCTACATTCAAATTGTTAGGCAAAATTAGGAATTACACTATTCTAAAAACAGTAAACACTGAATCGAAAATAAGGAGAAATTCTACACATATGACTAATAAACAAACATAAAAATGTATTGCCAAGATCAACACGTTCGGCTCATTGGGTCTGTTCGTTTGTTTATACTAGATTACACTAATGTATAGTATAAAGTATAGTAAAGTATAGTACGTTCACTGATTGCTATGGAAAATATTGACGTGCCTTATGCTACTAAGCTCTGGTTTGTTCTTGAATAAATAAAGTGTAGATTGAACAGACATAAATAAAGAAAAGCATACTTTTTTTTTGGATAAAGATTAGTACCAATCACAACATGTTTCATTTAACATATTGATATATATATCACAGTAATGGTGTATTTTATTATCTCTCATGTAATTTACAAACTTAAAAATAGGAGGTGAAAGGGCCTCATAAGAAGAATAGCCTAGGGCCTCTCTTTTCATTTAAATTCGGCCCTGGTTGAGATCTATCTATCGTTTTCCAAAAAAAAAAAAAAATTGTTTTGTTAAAGAGAGATTTATATAATAATTATTTCAGAGACAAAAAGTTATAGGTTGATGAATGACTTAAGCGTGTAGGCACAGATGTGAGTAATTCTCATTCATATGCGAGCGATTCACAATAATTTATCATTCATACTAGCGTGTGTATAACAACAGGTATTCAGATTCAATTTAGGTATTTGTATCCAAGCTTTTCCCATATGTGACAAGTAAAACCTAGTTAAATGCAGGAAATTACATTATATTTACATATTATGATTGGGAAAATTACACTGTATTATATTCTGCAAGCGTGCAATCCTGGGGCATAATGGCCGCGTAACTGGCATTCGATGCCACAGGTTGTGGGTTCGAGACCCGGCACTGCCATGGATGCTTGTAGCGGTTCCGGAATTCACTTAAAACCTAGGTCCAGGTCTTCCCCAACTGTTGGGCTACCTCGTAAAATAAAAAAGGAGCATCTCCTGTTTCAGGAATCTGCCAGTAGGCAGACGACCATGGTCCAACATGGACTGTGGTGCCAAGGAATTTGTATTCTGAGAAATTATCACCAATTTAATTTCAAACTGGCCAAATCGTTCTCAATTACGTGGAATAAAGCATCATAAATATTGATATCATAATGAAAATCCATTAGTTGAGTCGCGCTTTCAGAAATAAGGGGGTTTTGGGGCGATTGTGTCTTGCATCCTTCGGGTTTTCACCCACACGGCAAAATAAGCTGTTTCACTTCGCCCATTGCCTGTTGGTGAACTGTTTGTTGCATACATAAGTAGAGACACGAGGCTCGCCGATGTTTTCGAAAACAAATACGACAAGCCCTTTGTTTTCATTGCTTAGGGATATTTTACTAAATTATATCAACAAGCCAATAGATTTTTAACTTTTTAAACGTCTAAAACAAATTAATCAAAAAAATAAAAAGTACACAAATGTGTCAATAACAAGAAAAAACTTCAATAATAGGTCTTATTAAATGTGTTTGCTACAATTTGCTAATTAACAATTACCACTGTAACCATCGCTTCTCACTTTCATATCGCGGCCGGATAGCCAATTAGCTAGCGCTCTGGCC
>BPLR01010452.1:0-21855 GCA_021605095.1 Caerostris extrusa | reverse complement strand
TATTGATGATGGTGAAACTCAATACCTGGACATGTACAATAAATCTAAATATAATATTATAAATATGTTATTGGTTATTGTGTTTTAAACGTACCATCAACTAAAGAAAACACAATTTTTTATGTTAAATATTAAAATTAAGTATTTAAAATATTTTTATTTATTGATGCAATAAATCAAAATATTTTAAATACTTAATTTAAAAAATTCTGAAAATATATTCCAAAAATCAACAAAACAATTCATCAATATTTTTGCAATCAGTACATTTTATTAAAATGTACTGATTGCAAAAAATATTGATGAATTGTTTTGTTGATTTTTTGGAATATATTTTCAGGATTTTTTTCCAGCTTATTGAGATATATCTTGTTTTGATTTATGATTTGATAAAATCAAAAAATTAATCCACTGTCAAAAAATTACAATGTTGTAAAAATAAATGTAATTTTTCTTCATTTTTACATTCAATATCATGAGTATATTGTTGATAAATATAGTTGAGAAATATATAGTTAAGAAATTAATAGTTGAGAAATTAAATATTAATAGTATTTTTTAAACTTCATAATAATTTTTTTTTTTTTTTTTGTCTACAAAAAATTCTTCCATTTAATTTTTAATTCATCAAGGTAATTTATTATTTAAATTTTTTCTGCTTTCAATGAATACACCCTTCGCAATCTGTGAATCACTGTATCGTTAAAATAATCACTTTACAAATTTGTTTATACTGACTAAAATGAAGTATTTAGTATCCAATGCCGCTAAAGATTAAACTTTCAATGTTCAAAGTTGAAAATTACAAATGGCTTAATTTATTAATGCACATAATAAAAAATATTCGTTTCATATTGATAAAATGTTCTAAAAAGGAGAAATGCAGTTTTAATGCATTTTAATAGATCCTAAAATTATTGTTTGTTTTAAAAGAATCTACATTAGATATGGGCAACAAATTTTTTATGCGGAATTTTATTAATTTTTTAAAACATTTTCTGATACTTTTTCCTTATAACTTAACTCATTTCACAGACAATTTCTTTGGCGATGCTATGCATTGCAGTCAAAAACAAAGATGATATTCATAAATCCAGTTTTGTCAAAAATTTTTGTTAAAAGATTAAAAACCAATAGTCACAAATGTTTACAAATTTAGAACAAATGAATTGGAAATGCCTGGCAAGCAGAAAGTCCTTGATAAGTTATGTCATGACCATCTTATTTCTTAGCATAGCCAATTAATCTCAGCAAGGAATTTGTTATTGCTTTTTTAACTATACAAATTTTTATATCAGATTTACATTTTCTTCTGAAGAAATATTGATATAATTACAGGTATTTATAGAATCTTCAGTGAATCATTTTTAAAAAAAGAATGAAAGATAGAAGCTCCTCTTTTCTTTTTAATTATTACAAACCTAAGTTTTTGCATTTATAGTAGGTCTAGATCTTAAACTTAAAAGATCCTTTTCTAAAAAATTAAGAAAAGCAATCTTTAAATGATAATTTAAATTTATTCTGTTTTTTGCTCCAGAATATATTATTTATTGAAATTATTTTTTATGTATATTTTTATTGAAAATAATGTCAGACTAACAAAACAAATTTTAATTTAGATTTCCTCAAATTTATTGCTTATAGTGTTGCAAAAAATTCTATACTTACCATGAAAAGTTTTTGATTTTGTGAGAATGTTAAAATGGAAAGAATGGTTACAACAATGAATAAATTTTCAATAATTCATAATATACTTTCATTTTTATCTTTAAGTAGAAAATAAAAAGTCTTGTATTTGACTTTTATACCAATTTTCATATCATACAGAATATCTGTTCAATCTAAAATAATTTAAGGCGAAAAAAAAAATTTACAGTTTCTTTAACTCAATGATAAATTAGTCAACCAAAACTCAGCGTCTTTGAAGTACTAAAGTTTATATTTTATGTATTATATTTTTCATAAGCTATTTTGTAGTATTCTTTTAAAATTTATTTTCTATTTTTTTATTCACTGCTATATCAAAAATTATTCTGATAATATTTAGAATTATTAAAATTTTCATGTTTATCAGTAAAAATGTTTCATAGTCATGTTTACAAATCTTAATTTATCAGGTATTGAAAAAGAATGTGGTTAAATACTTTGTGTAGTTGAGATTTAGTAAAGAGAATACCATCAAATTAACCAACAACTTGTCAAATTCTTATTTTCATTGCTTGTATGGTGTGATAATGCTTTAGGTACTGCAGTAATGATCACTGTAGAATTTCAATCAATAAATTAAATGCAAAAAACTTTCAGAGAATCTTGTTTTTATTATTATTTATTTTTTTATAAATGTATAATTTCAACATGATGTTTAATCTGTTTCCAAAGCTACTGTTAAATTTGTCAATAAAAGCAAGATTACCATTGCCAGGGTACATAAATCTTTCCTTGTCGGAAGTAAGAAGACACAATTGAAATTTGCTGACAAGGGATTCGATTACAAGCATATGGAATTCGAAATTTTATATACAAATGAAAAAAAAAAAAAAAAAAAAAAAAAATGAATTATACATAATGTAATTATTGCATTTTCTTTATGTTTGTCTTCTATATAGTTAAATACTTTTTATTACTGTCTTTTTAGGACATAATAGTTTTTATTTTGAGACCAAAACCATTGTGAGAAATTAATTATTATAATTCAAGGTATGGCTGTAAATGAATCATTTTACACAAAAATAATTTTTGTCACATATCTATAAATATATTTTTAATTTATATATTTCACTTCTTTTTTAATATTGAATCAGAGTTTTAGAATTGAATTTAGGATGAACAGCTTATAAATAATGATATTTTCAAAAATTACAGTTTGAACTTTTAATAGTCTTTAAGATTATGCAATAATAGAAATGGGGGAAAATAAAAACATGTTATTTATATATTTCCCTCTGTTAAAAATGCCTTTAATACGTAGCTTAAATGTAAAAATATACATTTATTTTTATAATTACCAAATTATGAGGAATTTGATTTGAATTTACTTTCTGTCTGTAAGCAATTTATGTAATTTAATATTGTGGACGAAGACATAATTTTTTGTATATCAAGAAAAACTAATGAATTTAATTTCTTTGTTTAACTCTTTGACTTAAAAATTGAAATACTTCTTTTCAGGCAACTGAATTAGAATGAAAGGTTGCTTAAGCATTTCAAAGAAAATTTTCTTCTTAAATTATATTTTGTGTGTCATTGTTTTTAAGCGCAACAGAGACAACTCAACTTAGCTGTCCATTAATTTATTTTTAAAATATCTATAAATTTATTAAAAAACTAATAAAAATATATATACATTTATTAATATATATAAATATATTAAAAATATAATTAGCTGATTATTTTTTTTTAAACATTCTATTATTATTTAAGATAAAGTAAAAAGGTTTAAAAGTAGAGTTATTTTGAAAGACTCCCCTTCTGTAATGTTGTTTCAAAGAACATGCAAAAATTTGAGCAATTCACATATTTTTCAATGCATGAAAGAAACAAATTGCCATGATATTGGTCTGAATGAAAACTGTTTAAAACTATTTCTTTATGATGCCTTTATAAAATTATCAACTGATATGTACCTAATAAAAGATATAAATATTAATTGAAATAAAAGTTTTAAAATTTTTTTAGAATTAAAATTGCATTTTTGTAAGTGAAAAATATTAGAACTTGTAAAATATGTTTGACTTTTAGGACAAAAAAAAAAAAAGTCACTTTGTTAGCAAAGTGAATCGCAAAAAGAGAATGAATTTTGCAAAAGAAAATGTATAGCAGGACACAAATTTTTGGAATTCCGTGATTTTTTCGGATGAAAGTAAATTCAACATCCACGGGTCAGATGGACACCAAAAAGTTTGGAGGAAAGCAAATGCAGCTCTAGAACCAAAGAACATGAGAGGAACTGTAAAACACGGTGGTGGTTCGAGTATGGTTTGGAGTTGCATGACAGCAACTGGAGTAGGAAATTTAGTTATAATCGACGGAATAATGAATCAATATAGCTATTTGAATATTTTAAAGAATAATCTAAGCCAAAGTGCTTCTAAATTGGGACTCGATGGATCCTTCACTTTCCAACAAGATAATGATCCCAAACACACTGCTCACGTTGTTTGGGAATGGCTGCTATAACAAGTGCGAAAACAGCTAAAAACCCCACCTCAGTCACCTGATCTTAATCCCATTGAACACTTGTGGTATTATTTCGACCGCCAAATTAGAAAGCAAGAGATCAAAACTAAAAATGATCTAAAAAAAGCCCTTTTGGAGGAGTGGCAGAAAATACCATCTTCTGTCACTCAAAATTTAGTAAAATCAGTGCCATCAAGATTGAGAGCTGCTATAAAGGCCAAAGGCTATCCAACAAATTACTAATTTTTTTGAAAAATTGTAAAATTTACAATATTAATGTCTTTGTTTATGTTTGCATACTTACTTTTATGATGTAAACTACATCCTATTTTAGGTTAAGCTCATCTTGTTAATTAAATATTTGTATTTTTTAATTACTTTTCATTTTGTTATTAAGCTCGATTTTGCTGTAATCGAAATAAATCGTTAATTTGAAAACTCTAATATTGTAGGTCTGTTTTTTTTCATAGGACATCATCACATACACTCTGCATACTTACTTTTGTGACTAAGTGTATGTATTTCAAAGAACAAATATTTGGAAGAATATTTATTTCATTACTTCTCAAATTCATTTTTTGATAAATAAGAATTTAGACCGAACAGAATTAGAACAGAACAAAATACTTCATAAAAAAAACGCTGATCTTTGCTTTTGGTTTATAATGAATGAAGTGGTATATGGGGATGTGAAGCAACAAGGACTATAATCCCCTAATCACTATATATATAAACAGTCAGTTTTTTATTTTTTTAATATGTCACTCTCCACAAAGCTCTACGATCGTGTTACAAAATGGACCTACGGTTTAAAGTGGATTCGAACCACTACAAGCATCCATGGCACCGCTTTTGGTTTACTTTCGACAACCTTTGAGCCTTCTGTTTACCTTCACTTAGTTTCGACATCTGCATTAAATAAAAGATAGCTATATAATCACGTGTTTTTTGCAGTAGTTTATTATTACAAAAATGAGCAGCTGAATATTAATTTACTGCATTGCGATGATAGCTCGTTGTATTCATATTCCCTAGAGTTAATAAAAAAAATAGAAAATTAACATCAGTTTTATTTATTTATTTTTCTTCTTTTCATGGAAATGATGAAATCTTCGTGATGAATCAGGAAGAAATTTAGGTCAATAGTCATTATTTTTCTGATATGTTCAATGGATCTTATACATTTTCCACAAAAGGAATTAATCAGAACGTTTTCAAGTTTTTTTTAAAAACATAAATTTATTAATATAATTATGCTATATATATTATATTAGATTTATACATTTATCAGTATGAAAAAACTAATATATAACTATAATTTACCACATAAAGATGGTGTATTGTGAAAAGTAGTTTAGTATTATTATTAATATGAATTTAATAATAATACAGCAATGATACTAGCATGCATCGTGGTAAGGTACCAATTTCTTTCAAAATTTCAATGTATAGATTATTTTAATAAGACTTTCGGTTATGATTTTTAAAAAGTTCTTATATTAATAAAGATAAATCTTTAAATTGCTTCTAATCTAAGTTAACTCAATTTAAAGCCCGGAAAGTGAATCCACTACAAGGTTATGTATTTATGCCGGGAATGGGCACGATAAATTGTTGGACTATAAAAGTTTCATTGAGTTCTTAGTGAAGAAAGGATGCAACTCAATAGCAAAATGAATTAATCTGAACATTTACAAATTTTCTTAAAAAACATAAATTTATTAATATAATTATACTATATTTATTATATTAAATTTATACATTTATCTGTAAGAAAAAACCTAATAAATATAACTATAATTTACAACATAAAGATGCTGTATTGTAAAAAGCAGTTCAGTATTAATATTAATATGAATTTAATAATAATACAGCAATGATACTAGCATGCACTGTGATAAGGAATCCTTTTCTTTCAAAATTTCAATGTATAGATTATTTTATTAAGACTTTCGGTTATGATTTTTAAAAATGATTATGATTTTTATTTATTTATGATTTTTTTCGTTTTTATATTAATAAAGATAAAATTTTTAAACCCCTAATTGAAAGCGAGCTTTGCTTCTAATCTAGGGTAATTCAATTTAAATGCAGGAAAGTGAATACAACATAAGATTATGAGTTTATGCTTGGAATGGGCACGATAAAAAAGAAGTATTGAAATATTTAATGTTTTCAAATATTAAATATTCATTGTTAAATTTAGTTATTGAAATATTTCAAAAACTAAAATATTTTCGGAAATAAAATTTTAATATAAAAAGAGACAATATCAAAATTATCATTTGCAACAATCATTTCGTATAATTTACTCATCTTAAATCATGCTCAATGTATTCATGCGCTTAAAGGGATACTTTGATGCTTCACATAAATTCATTGACAGTAAAAGTTTCATTGAATTTGTGGGGAAGAAAGGAAGATGCCTTCCCCAAATGCCACAGTTAAAAGTGTTCCTTCCAAATTTCTATAGTACCGGTGACCAAAACTGACTCACGGAAGTGGTGGTCCCTTTGTAAAGTAGCTAACAGATTTCGCTGGTTTATATTTCGATATCAGTTGTGTAAATTTCCCTGCAGTCAAAAAAAAAAAATAAATAAATAATGAATGTTTTCATACAGTGAAAATAATAATGAAAAAAATAATAATAAATTTGATATATTCATGAATTTATGTGAAGTATCAAAGTATCCCTTTAAACGCATGAATACATTTAGCATGATTTAAGATAAGTAAAATATACGAAATGATTGTTGATTGTTTTTGATATTCTCTCTAATTATATGTGAGTTATAGCATTTTTAGTGTAGCAACTTTTGTTAGCTTGAAAAAATGGATAAAAAGGAATTTCGTGTGTTAATAAAGCATTGCTTTTTGGCGAAAAAAATACTATTGAAACCAAGGCTTGGCTTGATAAACATTATTCGGACTTTGCACCAGGAAAATCAACCGTAGAGAAGTTGTTTGCTAAATTTAAACGAGTAGAAAGGAGCACCGAGGACGATGCACGCTCCAAAGAGGCTGTTACCGATGAAAACATCAAAAAGTCCACAAAATAATTTCTGATAACCATAAAGTGAAGTTGATTGAGACAGCTGAGACCCTAAAGATATCAAAGGAACGTGTTGGACATATCGTGAATGAATATTTGGATATGCGAAAGCTCTGTTCAAAGCGGGTGCCGCGCGACCTCACAATCGACCAAAAACAACAACGAATTGATGATTCTAAGCAGTGTTTGGAGCTGTTCAATCGTAATAAACCCGAACTTTTGCATCGATATGTGACAATGGATGAAACATGGCTCCATCATTTCACACCGGAGTGCAATCGACAGTCAGCCGAGTGGACTGCACGTGATGAACACTAAAAATGCTGTAACTTCACTAAAAATGCTGTAACTCACATACTAATAGTGCAGTAGCTGTCAAATTTATACATGTGTCTTTTGAAGGTTAGGGCTAATTAAAAATCATATGGATTTAATACTAGTAGCGCCATCTATGTTTTCGGCCTACGAACCTTTTCTGCCCACCTGTTACTAGATGGCAGTTTCGATTGCTAACTTTGGAGCTATGAGAAAGGGCGCAAATCACTCCTTATTTCTCCTTCTTACGTTACCTGAGTGGCTAGTGCTCTGTATTCGAATCCCGGCGGTGTCATGGATGTTTGTAATGGTTCGGAATCCACTTTAAACCGTAGGTACCGTTACTCCGCGTCCATTGCTTATCTTCAAACTACACGCATCTCCTGGGTAATGCTAAGTGAGTAACGTCGGTGCAACGCTTACCTTTGTCTTAGTGTTTAACAGCTGCATTAGAAAAAAAAAAAAAAAAATTTCTTATCAAAGAGCTAAATTTTATTTCTTTTCATAAAAGAAAATTTCAGTTTAACTCTGTTAAAATAATTTAAATATTTAATATGTATATGTTTTTAAAAAAAAATTTTAGCAATAGAATAATCTTCGAAAAATATTTCTTCGGTTTAAATTTAATTTATATTATAAACTAATTTTATTAGGATATTTACTAATGTGAACAGATTGTAATACTTCCAATAAACATCTAAACTTTTACATTAATGTTTGATTATTAATATTGAGATTTGCATCCAGTTAAATAAATTTATATTAATTATTCATATTAAAAATATTTTTCCTTTGTTAAATAAGCAAAGTATGTATTGACTTTTTTTACTCGAATTTTAAATTTTAAAATATTGCCTTTTCAAAATTCTTTAATAGAAGAAGTAAGTTTAAAAAAATATATATTTATTTCTATTTATATATGGTATACATAGAATTAAATATAAACTTTTATGCCAGAGTTCTTTATTCATTTTGTTAATAATATTTGTAATTGCCACCATGAATTCATATTTCTTGATAGCAGGGTATTTCCTTCTGCACTCCTTAACACACTCCATGAGATGTCACACTCCATGTAATGTAGTATATACTTCACACTTCTGCCAATATAAATATTCTTACTACATCACCCATTTAGCGTAAAATTCTTCTCTTGAAAACTGGCTTACGGAATGAAAATTTTTTTGAAACACTGACGCTATTCTCTTTAACAGCAAGAGCAACATTACTGATCCTAATATTACCATTATTAACAACACTATCAACTGATGTTCACAAATTAAACAACTAGGTTTTACTCTTGAGAGATCCCTAACTTATCGTATGCCTATCAAAGAAAACATTTTAACTCTTACGTACGAAATGGATGTTGATTCGTTGTAGATTTTGGAGTTCATTGGACGCGCAGCGACCATAAACCTCCGTCCTTGTAAAAATAAATGGATGTTGCAATTCTGTAATGCCTGAAGAACAGAAAAATCATGAACATAATATATTTCTGAGATGAGAGAATATAAGTTGACAAGGTTAAAAGGAGAGCAAGAACTTCTCATGCGAAAATACCGCTGCAATTTGAAATCTGTCCTGAAGTAGATTCATGGCAAAAATTATTTTACTGACTGACTGTGACTACCGGGGCTCCACAGCGAACAGTAATTTCCTGATTCTGGAAAGGCAAGATCAAAAGATCTTGAGAATGGTTACGATTTCACCCTGGTTCTTTAGTAATAAAAGAGATTAGATATTCGCTCTCTATTCCCAACTTTAAAGACTACGTACAAAAAATTGCTGTTAATTTTTATGTTTCTGTTTCACATTCCAATAACCAGGTCCTAAAAAAGAACTTCAAAATTTTGATTATGATATTTCTCTTTCCAGCAGCCGCAAACGCCCACGATACGTACTTAATATAAATAAATAGTTCACTTATTTTTAGTTTCTTCCCAGACAACAGATGGATATTTTCCCCCTCGTCGCCGCTTTTCAAGGTGAAAGGTTATTTTCGCCTTGGCTCTGGTGGATTGAAACGATGGTTTTGGTTTCGTACTGGATTTTCTATCTCGCGCGCCTCCCGTCACGACGACGATTTGTAGGTTGACGGAGCTCCTTGGTTGCTAGGTAACCGTTAACTCCTTTGCATATGAAAGGGAAGTTACTTTAGCTTTAAGCCCATTGCATTAAAAAAGCAATTAATAGGCTAATATAATATAATATATGGAGAAGAGAAGTTTTTTCTCAATAAAGTATTTAATAATTATTAACTATAATTTAATAATTAAAATAATAAAATAAATAGAGGATTTTGAAGAATTACAAAATGAACGTAGTTTGAAAGAGAACTTAAAAATAAAAATACTTTCAATAGGTTAATCGAATACAAAAAGGAGTACAAGTTAAAAATAACACAAACGTTTCAGAGCAGTTTGTTAAGAGAGGATGAAATGGTAATAACGGGGGAAATCTGCGAATCGTACAAGGTCAGTTGCAAGTGAGCGATAGAAGAGCAGAGCCAAGAGTGGAAACGGAAACGTTTCGACTACCAAGTCCTGTAAGCAACATAGTCACTACGTGGCATTGTTAGATGGTTTGGAGCACATACAGTTGGCAAAGATTTGTAGCTTGTCAGCTTTATTGTTAATAGAATTAATTTGATTGATTAAATTTGGAAGATTTTTATCAGTGAAAAGAGAAATGAATTCTTTCATTAATATAATAACATTTTGGAATAAGTTGAGATCTTCAATGCCAGGTAGTGAACTTGGATGGTTTTGATTTACAAAAGTTGAAGGAGGTACAGCTGCAGTTGCGTTTACGTTGTTTTTAAGCATAGAAGCAAAACTGATGTTTGGGGTAACTTGTCTAGGAGGAATAACTTTGGAATAGGCAGCCTGTCTGTTAGAGTTAGTATTTATCTTCGGAAATTTGGGGCAGCCCCTCCAATCTGCTAAGTGTCCTGTAGCGTTGCAATTAATGCATTTTGGCACCTCAAGCTTCCCTTCAATTGACACTCCTATGGGAGTGTTCTTTACCTCATTTAAGACACCTAGGTTTAAACCCACAGTTATTAGCACTGTGATGGAAATTAATACATTTAAAACATTGGAGGGTCATTGGTCGTAAGTTAAATTTCTCAACCTTTACAGTAAAGTATAGCAATCGTTCTAGTTAAAAATTTCCGTGCTTTTTGTTCCCTAGTAAGGGTAATCTGCCAGATTGGTAGAGGCTGTTTGGTTTTAGATCTTTTTAACTAGGTTACCTTGTCAACAAAGTAGTCTAGATTAACTAACTCATCTTTGATTTTATTATCAAGAGTTTTAACGTAGAGGACTTTTTGATAATGGACTTTAAATGACTTTGATATTTAGGCGTTATCACAAAATATTCGATGGAGTTTTCTGCTAGATATCTAGTTATAGCCCTGTGCTGATTTTCGTCGAAAGGAAACATCTTGATCATTTCACCCGCAATTGTGATGGTAACTTTACTTTCAAAAAATTTATCAAATTTGGCAAGCAGATTTTCTGTTGGCTTGACCATAATGGGTGGCATTTTCTTAACTATAGGGGGCGGGGGTATCAGAGTCCTACTCCTCCTGTTCGTCTACAATAAGTTTGTCAAACAAATTTTTGGTCTCAACTAAATGTTGAGGATTTTTAGCATAATTGACCTTAGCAATAAGCTTTTGGAGGGCATAGTAAAGCCGTCATTATTATATTCATGATTATTAAGATGGGCAGCATTGCACTTAATTTGAGAGTTAAAGTTGATAATTTTACGTTTTTTACAAGATGACAATGGGCAAAGCTCAAGTTTGCTTTCCTCCCTCATTGCATCATCATGGAGTATCTTTATCTTTTTTTTTTTAGATCATCATCATCGGGAGAATATCCAGTCAACGTTGCAGCATATGCATCGTAGAGATTCTGTGCAATGTCCTTCTTCTTGATCACAGTAAATATGCGCGTACAGCGTTCTTCGTCAGATAAAATGGATTGCTTTTCGGGAAATATAGGCGAGGCCAACCGCTCCGATGGTATTGCCGCACACGTTGTATCCATAAGTTCCGGATTACTCGCTCCTAGTGCAGTTTCCCGAACGGAGTAGTCCATCGTCACCTCACGCTCCATTCTCCTCCACCACTCATTTTCGGCGGTCTCCATCGCTCCTGAACCAAATACTTCACTTCCTTCCGGTACTGATGCAATTAATTTTCATATATAGAATACCTGTCTCACCTCAATTATTCCATGACTGTAGATGCAATATCATCAAAAAAAGGGAACAGAGAGAACATGGACATGTACATATTTTCCATGGCCAAAATGAACACTTATTTTGATAACTGATGAGATATTTCTGATTTCCTGCTGTTAAATAGAAATTTTTATTTGTAGCTTAATATTAATCATGAACAAATAATGTATATTTTTAATACCAGTAAAAAATTATTTACAGCCCTTTAAAATTAATTCTAGAATACTTGGAGGTTAAGTACCTGAGAAATTATGATGCTAAAAAATTAATTTATATTTTATAGCAAATTATATGACAATAATTATCAACAAAACTTTTATGAAAAATATTAATACTATTTTGACACTCTTTATAATTTTTATGCACCTCATCGGATTTACTACAGCTTACATACCTACATAAGACCAAAATCAGCTACTGCTTCTTGGTTGTTGTAGCCTGTTAAATGGCAAATGTATATTTGAAAATTATCATTTATTGAAAATTTTTTAATAATATCTATATTTAGTTTATGATTACACAATTTACTTAAATTTTCTTTAAGTACTTTTTAAAAATACAAATTTCTAAGAAACTATTCAAAAAGACAAAATTTCACAAAAACAAGCAACAAATACCACAATTTTTGAGAATCAAGGCACATTTTGTGTTGTACAAATTTATTATTGTATAGAACAAATTTTTGAAAGTAAGTTTGTATAAACATTGTAAGTTTTTAATATTAAGTGGCATTTTATACAAAGCAGTCGAGAATAATTTTGCACAGGTGTATCAGATACATTTGATTTGGTAGGTAATAATTTGAACAAATTTATATAATAAATCATTACTTCTTATAACAAAATATGACACAAAGTGCATTGATTGCTTTTTATTGTTTGTCAGTAATAAAGTGGTAATAGAAGTGAAGGCTCCATGAATAGATATGGCTAATAAAAATTTTTTTAGCGCAGAGACTATAACGAACAGGTTTTTGTCTCCAACAAAAATTGAATGTAAAGTTCAACCACTCTCGCCATGTTTTTCTATATGAGAGCAGGCTGTTTATGTATTTCATTAATTTCAATCAATCGTATTTTAAGATTTAGACTATATTTTTTTTTTTTCATACATATAAAAAAGAATTCTGACGGTTGCTAAGAATATAATTAAAATGCTTAAAATTAAGTTAATATACTTACAAATGCCTAATTGGATATTTCAGTCAATTAATTGTTTAAATTGAAGAATATCGGAAAATATATGAAGAAATCTATATTAAATTTTGCTCATGCAAAAATTGCAAAACAAATTTACTCTGCAAATTTTTCTGAATAAAACTAGTAATAAAGAGCAAGCGTGTGTTTACTGCAAAGCATACTCAAATTTAAACAGAAAAATTAGGAAATCCGAAATCATAAAGTAAATAAAACAATTAATTAAGACAGTAGAAAGTGCTGGAATTCTAATTGTATTGAACTACAACAAAATTCAATTTGCTATTTCTGGGCATCGTACAACACAGTCGGAAAAAAATTTTTGGTATCACAAATGAATATTTTAAAACCTGGGTAAAAATTTAGCTCATAAACATATATAACATTTTTAAATATTTTAGAATAAATATGATGACATACTTAAAAAAATTTAATTAACACAAGAGACAGGTGGAAAACAGGAAAGGAGATGTACAGGGAAAATAATAATTTGTTGCCTACTACATAAACTCAAATATATATGTAAAGGAATCCTGGTAACTTTCACATTGAACTCGTACAACAGTTTCATAACACATAAATTTTAATTTTAGATCTGTCATTTTATATAGAAATTATCCATATTTTATAATAATATTAAATTAAATAAATATAAATTAAACAACTTTTAAAGCTGTAAACAATAATAAAATGAAATAGAATTGGAGGAAGCAAAACATGGAACAAATATTTTATTGTAGCTTTAAAATAACAAAGTACAGAGCTGAAAATAAAAACGCAAAATATTTGTCAAGAAACTGACAAAAATATACACATAAATTATAATTGGACAACAGTAACTACATAAGTAAAAAGAAAATGAAAATATAAAATATGTTACTCTAATGGTACAAAATAATAATAGCATTTGAAATTAAGTGGGTTCCAATATTATGTAAAGTGATGAACTATCAAAGAAATTTTTTAAAAAATGATCTCTTTAAAATGATTTTGTTTAATGCAGTATATCATGATTGATTTGTGAAAATAATATATGCATTGATTATGATTACCCAATTATTTTTACAAAGATATGAAAGTGAAAAAATTAAGAGTCTGACTCATGTCTCAATGGCAACGTGCGCCGCTGGTGAGCATTAGGGCAGAGGTTCAATCTACTGGTTGTTGTTGTAAAACTGTTTCCAAAATGAGGAGACTCGATGGATTTTATGATGTTTAGCATATTGTCTCATTAATCTGACTACTTGGTTGGAGTTTTCCGGTTTTCATCCCGTACGATACGCAAATGCGGGGTAGTTTCAACCTAAAAGTATCACTTCCCCCTTCAACACCACGGAGCAGAAGTCAGACTTCTACCTACGAGTGCTCTATAAAAAGAAGCTGCCCCCATCTTCCTCCTTCCATGATGGATACGACAACAACAACAGCAGAAAAATAGAAGTGTGCGATTCCCTACAAATGTCACCATTGGAGATTGTTCTTCTCAAATTGTGATCACAATGTAGCAGTTTTCTTCTGTTTAAAACTATGGGTAATGCTGAATCTCCTATTTCTCTGCCTTTACAACGATGAATGACAACAGGCCAAAAGGCCTGGCATGTAAAAAACATTCATTATGTGTCGCTACATATATTAATATATATATTGATTTTATTTATGTCAAGTTCTGAGCATTTCGAATGTGTGCCAAACATTCCCGTTATCCATTATTGACAGTGGACAAAATATTATTGTGACAATTATTGAAGAATAATGATTGTGAGACTCCACAGAATTTTTAATTATTTAGAAGTTGCGAAAGTAATTAATTTTGAGATACTCTACTACAAGGAATTATCAACATTTTTCATTCATATAAGTGTTGGGGGGAAAACCCCAACGTTTACATGAAATTCCCCGTTTAAAGACGCAAACTTTTAATTCATCTGTTTTAATCTGTATTGTTCCTGGCAGAGAGTTCTGATCTTATGAATTTTATTGATGCTGGCTGAGGAAAATTTTAATATAATTGAGTCACCTGGATTTTGGATCAGCCCTTGAGATCATTCATGTTGCTTAACACAGATAATAATTCATTATTTTTACTCAATATGGCATATATATTTTATTTTTAGCAATGAAATATAATTTTTTGCAAACTGATAAGATTTTCAGCCAACTTAAGAAAGTAAGAAATCGATAGATGCCATTCTTCGAATGTAAGGCACACATAAGATTTGATTGAATGAAAATCTTCCTAATATACATGTTGTTAAGGTATAAGTTTAGCTTGCTTAATTTCTACTCAGCTATAAAAGAAATAATTAAAAGATAAATTTTAAAAAACCTGTGAAATCCTAAATTTATGAACAAAGGTTATGTTATTTCCAATAATAAGAACTTTCTCTATAATATTTCATGATAAGATTATACACACGTTTGCTTTTAAATATTCAACATTGCACACAACGAATGATAATCACTGATGAAAGGAAAAAAATGCCTTGACTGAAATGATATTTTATATTACGAACTTTTTACTCTAGAAGAAATAATTTAGAAAAGAAAAAATAAAATTTGATAATATTAAATACAAGTGAAATTAACAGTTCGCTGGACTGTTTTACCCGCGGCTTTTATTTAAAGAAGTATTAAAATCACCATTTATATGGAGTTTATGTATGTTTATTATATGGATGTTGGATATATATAGAGAGAGATGTTTATATATTATTGTATGTAATTATGGATGTTTATTATGGAATTCTACACTTCTAAATGTATAAAAAAATTTCTGTTTGTATTGCTTTAAATTCTGTGTGTGTATTGCTTAGATACAGTTATTATAAATATAATGTTATAAATAGATAGTTTTCTCTGTTAACTGATAACTTCAAAAATAACTTTTAATATCCATCTTAGAAAATTACCAAAGTAAATATTGCAATGAAAAATTCTGAAATTTTATTTTCAGAAAAGCACAGATATTTAAAATATTTTTTTTTTAGCAAAATCAGCAAATGATTAGTGTTATATACGTATTTTCTTCATTCTAATAATATACTACTAATTCGTTTCTTTCCACGATTCTGTTCATTCGACTTCCCTCCACATTCCAAGAACCCACCATGAAGGGAATGATAGTCCCGGAACAGTATTATCATAACCCTCCGTCCCCAATTTACTACCAAAAGAACCATGACAAACATTCCATAAAAAGGAATTTATTGCCATGCTGGCGAGTGGGAATTTGGCACCAAATCACAAAAACAGTAACTGTAACTGGGTGTACTGCATTTGGATATATCCCCACAATGTGAATAAATTCCTTTTAAGTTTTAGATGTTTTCATTCAAAGTAATCCAATAATTATTTAAATTACACAAATAAATACATATGCAATAAACTTTGAAAGGAGCATCAGTAGTCAATAAATAAATGGAATTTACTAATTTGGATGGAATTTAAACAAAAGACAAATACTTATCAGTCAATGATAAGATATAAATATTCCTCAAGAAATTGGAAATATCGAAGAACCTTATCAATGGAGAAATGTAACTATGTAAGTTTAAAAGATATATGAAAATTTACCAAAATTTTTTACTTGATTAATAAAACATATTGCCATTTAAATAAATTCGACTTCAATGATTTCAAATATATCAAAAGTGATGAATATACAAAGGAAAAATTAAGAAAATAATAATTGCTTTCTAAGCTTCATCATCACAAAGGAAATTCATTCAATATTTAAATATGTGAAAAGCAGATAAAAACATTAAATCATTTCAAACATCATCGCAATTTAAAAATTTTAATCCAGAGTCTGTAGTACAATTTAAATATCTCTTATAAATTTGGTACTAATTACGCTTATCTATTTTGTTTTATTTGACATACCTTATCAAAATATATTTCCAGTTCTTTTAACTGTGCAGGAGATCAACAAATGCCAACATATGTTCATAACAAAAAGGGAGGTTTCGGTTCTATAACAATAAAAAATTATGCATTGAAAACATCAGAAATATAGAAAAAAAGTATACATATACAAGGATTATTTCTAAAGCAATATAAAGGCATTTACTGAAATATTCCACAAATATTAGAGGGTGAAATGAATATAGCCAAACCTTTCTTTTGGATTATTATACGAATATAAAAAAGAAGTATAAATTATACAAAATTGAATATTTTAATGAAATGTTCTATCTTTTTATAATTTTCAAATTTTAGAAAGAGAAAAATCAGAACAGTACAAAATGAGCTAATGATTTTGTGTTTTAAAAAGAATATTAAGTCTTATATGACTTTACTTTCAAAATTTTGTATTACTCAGCACATATTAGCATACGGCATGACTTGCATTCTCCGTTTAAGCAGTACAACTAATTTTATTCCTCGGCAATTTAAATATCTTTTTATCATTTTGTTTCTTTTCACTTAGAACTGTATACTTTATTACGTATTTGTTTTCTTCTTATAAAAATGTCTATTACTTTTGGAATTGATTATAACAAAACTTCTGACAGAATAATATAGACACAGACTTGAAGCAGAATATCAATCTGGGTCACACACAGAGCAAGAAATTCAATGATTATTTAATGCACAAGCTACATTTTGCATAACTACCAGGAATTGAAAATAAATTTTCTTGTCTCCCAATTAGCACTCCATTACATGTTCGATAATTTTTATTATTTTGGTCGCTAAAACTGCATTTTATTTTTGACTTGTGTACGAGGGTAAAATTCAGAAAGGAACTGTTTTTAATTCCAAGACAGCATTGACTGATTTATCAAAAATCAAAACAGTTATGTACTGAAGTGAAAAGAAGTCACAAAAACAATAGCAGTTTTTAACATGAAACTGATTTTAGTGCTGTTTATAACTAATTAAAAAAAATCAATTTACATATTAAAAGATCATGATTTCTTAATAACAAAATTACCTGTCCTTTAATTTCTGTACTGTTTAATTTAATTTCTGTTTTATAAAAATTTAATCTTATATTAAGAAGCTGAAAATTTCTCAAATGAGAAATTTTTAACTGAGCATTCACAATTTCATGAAATAAAATTTTTTTAAAATATTTTTTGATTGATATTTCAATTCACAAATATTCGTATTTTTCTGTTTTTCAAATTAAATTTACTTGCGCAAGAGCAAACCAAAGTTTCGAAAACAATTAATCATGAGAAATTTTTTTTTTTCCTAATGCAGCTGGCAAACACTTAGACAATTGTCTTCGATGCCTTAAGGAAAGCGCTGCACAGAAGTTACTCACTTAGCACTACCCAGGAGGTGCTTGTAGCTTGAAGATAAGCTATGGGCACGGAGTAACAATACCTCTGCAACGCTTTACGATCATGTTAGACCAGGACCTACGGTTTAAAATGGATTCCGAACCACTACAAACATCCATGACACCGCCGGGACTCGAACCCGAAACCTGTGGTACCAAGCTCCAGATCGCTAGCCATTCAGGCCCTATCATGAGAAGTAATATTCTAGAATATATATAATGTAATATTCTAGAACCTTTTGAGTTACAAATATATTTACACTAATTTAAAACAGAAAACTAAATTCTAGATACCTCATTTCTATAAAATTATTACTTCAAAAAAATTGATATAACTTTATTAAATTTGTCTCTTTATTTCTTTTCAAGTTAATTAACATACATTTTTAAAATTAATCAAAAGTATATTTATCTTTAAACTTGCAATACAAATTCAGAAAATAACAATGAATTAACACACAATAAGAAAGCAAAAAAAAAAAAAATTATTGAAGCATATACTTTCTTAACATATAAACGCATCATCTCTATAAAATCATTAATTCGAGAAAGCTGCTATAACTTTATTTAAATATATATATTTTCTTTATGATTTTAATTTATATTTTTGTAAATATAGTACACGTTTTAATAGTAATCAAAAGTATAGAGTAGGTAAAACAACCGTTCTTACCGTAGGTAGTATTTTATGGGCTTTAGAGGTAGAACCCATTTGGTTGTGGTGCATAGATTTTTTTTTTTTTCAATGTTGGGTTGTGAGGAGGAGTAATACCAGAGAAAAATTTTCTTGAAATGATTTTTTAATATGTTTGTCTCTTGGAATATTTTTGATGTCAGTATGGATAATTGAATTATGGACATACCAGGAATCCTTATGATGATTCTAAGAATTTTTTTTTGTAGAATTTGAATTTTACTCTATTCATCTTAGCTTCTAGAGCAGGGGTCTCCAAACTTTCCAGCCTTAGGGCCATACTGTTTACTCCAATAAGTACCAAGGGCCAAAACCGTTTTAATTTTCCTGCCATTATCTATAATTTCTAGACCTCTTTCTAAATCTCATTAATATTTTTACAAGTGGATACCCCACGGTTTCATTCGCGTTAATTTAACTTTTCCGTTCCTGAGGGATTTTCAGAATAAAAATCATATGTATATATCATACATTCCAAACATCGATATACATGCATATGCGATACTCTTTACCCTAACATAACTACCGAGGGATGTTCATTAGTTTATCTATGTTTTTTTATCCAACTTATTACAGCAACAATAAGCTATTCGCTGTCGCGGGCCGGATTGATGACACTGGCGGGCCTGATTTGGCCCGCGGGCCGTATTTTGGAGACCCCTGTTCTAGAGCCCAGAGAGAGGTTGCATAGATTATGATGGGACGAGGTACTGGTTTGAAGAGGAGAGTTTATTTTGGAGTGATAATTTAGAATATTTACCAATGAAGGAGGGTCTTAGATGTAACTTGATCCAACATTTGCCTTTAATAGTGTTTATTTTAAATGATTTCTGAAGGTCACTTTTTTGTCAATTCATCATCAGCAGTGGCGCAACAGCCTCATGGTGGGCCAAGGCCGTCTGTCTACTGGCAGATTTCGAGACAGGGATGTTTTCTTTTTTACGATGTAGGGTTGTCAGCCCTACGCCTTACGCACTACAGTAATATTAGACCGAGACCTACAGTTTAAAGTGGATTCCGAATCACTACAAACATCCATGGACCGCCGGGATTCGAATCCGAAACCTGTGGTACCGAGCGCTAGTCACTCGACCATTCAGGCTCCTTTTTGTCAATTATAAGGTCAAAATATCTGACTTCGTCGACCCTTTCTATTTCTTCTTCAAAAAGTAACAATTCATCACGAGGTTCTCTTGCATGTCTTTTTGTGAAATATAATTGATTTAGATTTGCTTATGCTTGTAGAAATTCTCCATAGAGTGGCCATAATTTCAGTGAGTCACAAATCCTCACAAAACACCTTGAGCTTCAAGACTTCAATCTCTTTCAGGTCTTCAACTTAGACTCTGAGCTAAAATAAATTAATCATACACTACTTCTGTGAATGTGAAATTTGGAATGTGTTAATTTCAAAAATAATTTAAATTTAACCATTTTAGAGCTTCTTCTTCTACCTGACAGATCCACAATTATGTGTAAATTGATCAGCATCATCACGGTGGCCATCATACAAGCTGAAAGAAAAGCAGTGGACATAGATAATCCCTTCGTTCTGGTCTTTCAAATATCGAACCTCAATTAAACACCTCAAGACCATAAAAAATATCTCTTAACGGGCAAAGAACCCGCTGGCTCTCTTATTACGTTTATTTTACGTTGGAAAGAAGACATTATTAAACGTATTTTTCTAATTTTTCAATGTTTCTTTGGTTTTTCTTGAAATTCATTTCGGAAATTTAAAGTAACCTAAACGAGTGCATAATTTGTTTCGATTCCGGTGTTTTTCCGGAGATGTGTACTATTCATAAGGCTTCAAAAGTGATGCCGTTTTTGGCGATTAACTCCTATTTAATGCCAAATACGTCGCCGGGTTCTCGGAAGTCTGGCCTTCGATATTTGGAGTTGCAGCATTTTCTGTGTCACATTTAATGAATACACATTTAGTCACATTTAACCCAGGCTGAATATATTGTAGATCTATACTGTCTAAAATGTTTCTGCGACTACTATACCTCGTTATGAGCAATATTTTGTCATTTTGAATTTAATATCTAAAAACTAATTGAATTTACCCTACAAATAATAACCATCTATAAGAAGGGTAAGACATTTCTTCTGCTATTATGGGGTACTAAAAGAAAACAAAAAATAACCTTTATAATCTGAAGTATATATCGAAAAAAAGAAATCTGCATATCTTTAATATTTTACTGTTCGCAACATGTAGGAAAAGGAACTAGTCCAAAAACAATGCAAACAAATATTTTAACATAATTAAAAAAAAAAAAAAAAACTGTACTTTTAAATTTGAGAGAGTTCCTCACAAGATGGTTGACAAAAAAAGATCACTATTATCACACAATATTGTAAACATGATTCCTTTTATTTAAAGGAACAATATTTAATACAGATGAAAAATTAACACTTAATAAAAGTCATTAAATTCCAATGAAAATAAACGGCACCTATTTGTTATAAATTATTGTAAGAAGGTCAGCTACTATTCAACAAAATGGAAAACTATTATAACTTTTCTACTACTCTGTCTTAAGATTCTGATAGACTTATAGGATACTTTTGGAAAATAAGATTACTGATGTAAAGATATGTTTGAGATTTAGTATTACACGAGTTGCTGCAAGAGATTCTTTTATACTAGACTCACAAGAGACAAAAATTCCTATCAAAAATTGTATCGATCTCACTTTTCGCTACCAAGTATAAAACCTGACCATACGATAACAACTTGTTGGTTATTGAACGAAGAAACTATTTTTTCTTTATGTAAACAAACTCTTAGTGTTAGTTCGAATTCAATTATATTGGTGTTAAAATGCTTGTAATTTTTAGTTCTTTTATTGGCAAATTTAATTATGAA
>BPLR01010451.1:0-30111 GCA_021605095.1 Caerostris extrusa | reverse complement strand
ATCGTGTCTCCCTCATTTTCAAAAGCAGTGACTTAACAATGCCGCCAGCGGATTCGAACCTTAGACCTCATGGTCATTATCTGACCAGGTTGCCACCTGACCAGAAATTGGACAAAAAATAGCATTTTTATTTATTTATAATTGATCACAACTGTCTCGATACTCTCCCTTATTTATTATCCATAGTCAAATCGTGTAACTAAATTTTCTATTATTTTGTAAATGTTTCCCAATGGAGACACTAGATGATAGGACATCTAAAGAATAATTGATCTGGTTATAAACAGATTGGTATTGCCTTATAATGCGATAATACGACACATAATACAAAAAAGACATCAATGATTATCATTGAAAACCTTATAAAGAAATGAAAACAGGTGAACCACACCAATAATTCTGACATGTCTTTATTGAAATATTATATGAAAGGTATGAGGCGTTGCCGATATAAAAGGTTAATCCAAGATATATCTCATAACATATAAATGTTCGTAGACATAAAAACCCGTTTTTTGTTCAAAATTCCTGCTTTATTGATAAATGTAATCGATGCAGAAATAAGACAACGATCATTTGTGAAAGAAGCAGGTGTTATTTGCTTTACTTACTCATAGTAAGAATTGAAACTCGACGCGAGAAAGATTGACAAATGAATGTAAACTTACCTGAGGTGCGTGATAATTGCTGAAAGCTGCAAACCCATCGTTTGCATTATTTAGTTACATTCAACGTTTCACTGTCCCACTAGCAAACAGGTTCTTCAAAGATCAATAGAAGGAAAATAGTAGGTTTGGTTTCTAGTTAAAATGGTAAAATGGATGTTTACTTCGTTATGGAAAATGATGGTTAAATCTTATTTAAAAGTAATATGCAAGAATGGAATGCAGTAAGCCTTTTTTTTTTAAAACGTATGTAATTTGTTGCAAAAACTCATTAGCTGAAACTTTATGGAAATGATCTGTTAAAAATCAATATTGGTTAATTGAAAGGTTGTTAATTTTTGGAAAAAAAAATGCATTGAGACTGAAATTTTCTTAAATATTATTTCCTTCTAGTTAGTATACTGTATGAAAATAGATACATAAATGTGAAGATTTATTATTTAAAAATTAAATTGATGCTGGATTATATTAAAAATTATCTTTTGTTGTTTGAAGAATATCTCAAGAAATACAAGAGGGTGTAAATTTTATTTTTAGGGTATTTTATCTGCATGAAAAAAAAAAAAATTAATTAAAAAAAATGATGGAGACATAAATTGAATAGTTATTTTTGACAAATAAAGCAGTCAAGCAATTCATAAGATAGGTAAAAAATTACTCAAAAAATGTATTAAAATATGTTAATAACAATTGACATATTCAACAAGATAAACTTCATTGGTTCAACAGTTTTTAAAAGTTTGACCAGATCAAGACAAAACTTATCTTGGTGAGTTTTTTCTCAAAAAAAGTTCATCATATCTAAAGAATATCTACCATCTAAAGAATAATTGATTTGGTGATAAACCGATTGGTGTTGTCTTATGTAGTCGAATAATACGACACATAATAGCTTAATAAAGGAAAAAAGATACCAGTGATTACTTTTGAAACGCATAAACATAAGAATACCTAAAGAACATTTGAAATCATTTGTATACGTCTTTTAATTTTATATGAGTTTACCATTATTAATTGGAAAATAGCAATGTGGAAAACATTGAGAGGTTCCATGGAATCTAAATTCAAAAAGTTGAGCTTTTGGAGGAAGAAAGCACGATTTCTGTTCCGCGTTCTTCTGGCTATGGGTTTCATCATACAGAGTGTGAAGTTCGTGGAAATGTACTTGCATTATCCATCCTCAGTAGAGCTGGAGGTCGTGCAACCTTCCAATGTGGAATTGCCTGCCATCACCATATGCAACATCAATGAGTGAGTAGCAATTCTCAATTCTGTTCCATGTATTAAAAAAATTAGCCATGTATTAAAAAAAGGATGATGCAATAATGTAATTTATTAAAGAATTTCAAGAAAAATTCAATATGAAAATTTATTGAATACTTAATGTGGTATAAAAAAAAGGGATGTATAGCGTTTATAGTCTAAAAGTTGCATGTACTACTTTAACTTGTATGAGTGCTATGCAGGAAGAAAGAAAAGCTCGAAAGTATAAATTTATCTCCTTTATAAAAAATATAGTAAAAATAAATACTATAATATATTAAAAAAGTAAATATAATACAATAATTTTATAACATTAATTTATAACTGATTTAATTTTTGTATAAACCAAGCTCAAAAGTCATTAGCCAAATGGTTCTGTTCAATCATTTTTTAATATTCATGGCTGTAAATGTGTTCACAAATATATGTTAATCGAAATAGACTTGCCCATTTAATTTGTTAGCGAGTGAGCTATTTTAAAATGAAGCAAATTTTTGACAATATTATGAAAATACCTAGTGAATTTTTAAAATAAACATTTCGCTTTTATCTACGGTTCGTTTTCAAATGTTCAATTAAATTAGCTTAAAATTGTTTTTTTCCTTTTAAATTTTTATTTATATTCGCCTTCTATTACACCACAAGAAATAAATTAAATATTTGTTTGTAGTATTTCTGGGGGAGTTATAATAATATTTTGATCAATTAAAAATAAATGCAAGAAATTGGTATTTTTTAATTTAAAAAATTCGCGATAATTGTATGAAAATTTTATGAATAAAATGTATTTAATTTCAATTATTTAGAAATATTATTGATTTCGATTAGCATATACCAATTACATGAACAATGATTGTTTGGTTTCATATGTTAAAATGATGTAGATTTTTTTTTCCTATCGCTTATTTATCTTTTTAAAAAGTTTTTTATATAAAATCTTTTGGTTGTATTAAAAATATCAGCAACCCACATTCTGTTACTAAAAATCATGCTTCCCTTTTTAACGTTTAGAATAATAAGATTTTTATATTATTATTTTTTGAGCGAATTTTCTTTATTTTTTGTATCAATATTTTGATATTTTTAATTGCATGTATGGAAGTTTAAAATATATCAATTCACTCAAACTGAAAATGCTGAATTATATAAATTAGTTTAGTTTATCATATTAGTAGTACTTTATTTTTCATGGATAAGATATTCATACATACATACATATTCATACATAGGTAAAGCTGTTCATTCGCGTTCTTTATTCCCATTTTAAAAATATATCATTTCATTTAAACTGAACAGTGACGCTGAATTATATAAACTAGTTTAATTTACGATATTTTTAGTACTTTATTTTTCATACTTAAGATAGGTAAAGCTGTTCATTCGTATTCTTTACATACTTTTTAAATGAATCATTTCACTCAGACTGGGCACTGAAGCTCAATTATATGTAGTTTAGTTTATGATATTATTAGTACTTATTTTCCCATACATAGAATATTCATATATAGGATAGGTAAAGCTGTCTTTATTCGCATTTTAAGATTTTTTTGTTATATGATCTATTATTCAGAATTCGATCCACTCCTTATTGCAATAAATATCCGAAGTACTGCGGAACTCCCGATTCCGACCCTGATTTCTGCGTGCACTTTGCCGAATATTGCAACCTGGTCAACAATACTAAAAAGGTAATATACGTATTTATATATATTGTTGCACATTTAATAACAAGCTTTTTTTTTTTTTCATTACTTAGTTAGCTTAAGGAAGCAGTATTTATTTTTAATTGAGTAAATAAGATCAAGTGAAAAAGACAATTCTATACATATATTCATTAACAGAAATAATATTCTTTTTAAAAAATTATGAATAAGAACTGTATAAAATGAAATTATTGTTTAAAAAAAAAAGCGAATATAATTTTATATAGGATAAATTTCTAAATTTCAAAATTAAAATATTATATATTGCAAATTTCTTATATATACTTCGGTGCCACAGGTATTGGGTTCAAATCCCGGCTTTGCCCATAGGTGTTGTAGTGGTTCGGAATCCACTTTAAACTCGTAGGTCCCGGTCCCTAATAGGATCGTAGAGCGTTGCGGGGGCATTGTTACTCCGCGTCCGTGGCTTACCATAAAGTTACCACGCGCCCCTTGGCCCGTCTGTGCAGCGCTTGCCTTAAAGCATCCAAGACGTCCATGTCTGTTTGACGAGCTGCATTAGAAAAAAAAACAATTTCTTATATACTGCAAAAATAAAATTAAAAAATAAAAATTAAAATATTGAATGTCGGTTTTTACAACACTGGTAAAAAAATTACGATAATCAACTCATTTATGTTACATGGATATTTTAATATTATTTTCATGAAGACATATATTATAATTATAAACTATAATATTTATGCTGAGTATTCATGCTTTTAGTGATCAAATAAATCCGTGAAAAATCGGGTATTTATTAATAATATTCATTATCCCATAAAATATGTTATGCAATAATGCTGTACATGGGTTGATAATGAAAATACAAGAGCCGGAAACGTATGTTTTTATGGAAGATTATTTTTCTATTAATTAAAGTAATGCAGAATTATTTAATTAAACATTCTAAATTAAATATTATTTTTTTTTAATTGTAGGTGCCCCTTGTTCAGTGACAAAGCTTTTTTTTCGACACCTTACTCGGTATGAGCAGCAGGTTCTTGGCCATCAATACCACAATCTGGTCAGTACATGCACCATCGAAACGGACGACGAAGAATATAATTGTTCGTAAGTACACCTATAAAATGTTCTTTTTATAACTCGATGGAAGGTTAATCAACTGAGGATGCCATTTTAAAAAAATTTTGTAAAAGTTTGGTTTCTGAACTTTTCTCCAAAAGACAGTAATTTGTTTCAAATTAAATTTCAATAATTTTTACTAATCTTAAGAACATATTATTTTCAAATGTTATACACTTGGTGGGAGGTCATTCGCTGTGTAAAACTTCAAATATTCAATATTACTTTGAATAATGTACCATATAAGTTTACTAAACTAAGTACATACTGTGCCTCGAAATTTGGAAGTAAGTACACCAAAACATCAATTACCAATTATGGTGTTCGCGTCTTCCTACCTCTTCTTAACATTGGAACGACTTTTGAGCTTACAGATTTAACGAGCCTACATACGAATTTTGGCTGAGTTTGTAGGACTTAGAATGTAGACTAAAAACAAGACTTATTGACCACCAAAATCAATTTTTGTGCGTTATAACTATCATGGAAGATCTTCAACATATGTGAAAGATATAAATTAAACACTGTCGTAAATACATAATGCTGCATAAAAATAAGCTTTCAACGTGAAATAAATTTAGATACATAAATTTGTATATCATCTCGATGGGCGATAATAAGCGAAGATTTACAAAATGTGGTAAAATATTTGTAAGCATTATGACAACCACGATTGTTTTTACAATTAATTCACTTGTTCGTCACAATTTTGACGCCACTTTTAATCACATCAAGACGTGGTCTAAGACAGACATAAATTTCCCTAATTTTCATCCAAATTCTTGCAAACTGGCGCTATTCTCTTTTTTTCTCTTGGAGCATCAGATGAATAATACATTGGATTCCTTAACTAAACGTACTTGGCTTTAAGCACTGACTCTAAACCAAATGTTCCCTAGAGTTTGAAATGGGCAAAAAAAAAAAAGGTAATCCAGAAAATTATTTCATTAGACAAGGAAAAGAGAACAAATTCCAACAGATTTCGCCCTTGGGACATTTTTCAGAATTGTAGTGGCATAAAATAGATGTAGTGTTGCAGGTATCTTATACGACACTTGAATGACATTGAATCATTTTACAAATCTGCTATTCCAATATCAAATAATCTCATGTCAAAGTATCCGGTGTTCGCAAACATCAATCATGTATTGTTAAACGTATTTCCCCATTGCACATTGTTTTTTTTTTACATTTTTAGCTCTAGTGCTGTACTAGTTCCTGCTCTGAGCTTCTCGTATGAAATTCCTTTCAACTGTTTCATGATTTACTCCTTCACAAGCAGCCCGATGGAAAGCCCGTTGTTGTCCCCGTCTCCACTAGTGAGCGAACTTTTCTTTTATTTTTAATATTGCCTAGTGAAAAGCTAATTTATTTATAAAATGCTGCTAAAACTTCTCCCTTCTCATTCAAAAGGTTAAAAATTAAAAATAATGAAGATGCTGAAAAAAGAACGCTGCAAACACAACTATAGACTTTCATTCAAACTTCAATGCATGTAATACGACAGATGCTGAAGGTGTTTAACTGGAAAGATTTATAAATCCATTTATTGGTACATTGAGATACTTAAAATAAGATTTTTAAATTCTTGCTTGATTTGGAATCTCCAAAAATCTTTTGATAAAATTGATGTATTTTACCGGCTGTGTATATCATTTATGTTATTTTATAAACAAAAAGAAGATGTATATGCTTAACTAAGTTTGTAAATTTTTTTTATATTAAGCTTTGTATATTTTCATAAAAAAGAAGAAGAATAGCTCATAATAAGACACATTCATTTTAACCTTAATTAAAAACTTTATTTTAAGCAAGCAATACTTTAATTACATACCTAATAACACATTTATATTTTTTTTTACTAAGTAACTTCATGAATTTTATTCTGTTATGTATGCAATTTTTATTAGATTTTTACTTAATAACTACAGTTAAAATATATTCCAATAAAACATTTCTCAATTATTAGGTGATTTTAGTTATAGAATTATCTGAAAATCCAAACAAAAAATATTTAAAATAGGACAATTGACAATTGGAAATTAATGACAATTGGAAAGGTTCATTTGCAGTGCTATACTATTCCTCATCTTACTCATTCACTTTATATGTTTTTATTTGGCAATACAATTTTCAATAAACTGTTCCTTTTTCTCAGAAATTCACCTGGGGTTGAATCTCGAGGTGTCCGAATATCACCCCTCCCACTTGTCGAGGGTGCCCAGCTGAGCATCCACTCCCCCTATCACGTGCCCTCTCCTGTGAGCGAAGGGCTCTTCCTCAACTTGGGAACACTTTACAGGATCTATGTAAGGGTGGTAAGTGCTTCAAATTGTGAAGTTTGTATCTGAAATCTGCAATATGTGCATATAATTATTATTTTTAAGAAATCTCGCTGTTTTGTATAAAAGGTTGTCGTTTCGCTAATGTAAAAAGAAAATATTCCCATAAGCATTTTTCAATATTCTTTATTCTTTTTCAATGGCAGGCAGAGAAAAATCTTCTTCCTCGACCTTACAAAAGCAGATGCACCGATTATGAGAAGCAGTGGAAAGAAAATGGCGGAATGGGACCTGTTACTGAAAAAGTTAGAACCTAATCATTTAAAAAAAATTTACCTTTAAATTTAAAACTTTAAAAAAAAAAGTTTCAGTTTTATTTATAAATTTGTATGGATTTCTAGTTAATGAATATAGAATTTCTTGATGTTTCTTAAAATACTGACTTGTGTTTCTAAATAGATTAAAAACTAATATCGGATGCAAGTTATTGTTTCAATGTTTCTTTGAAGTTAACTAAATATCATTGTTATATATATATATATATATTTTTTTTCATTTGAAACATTTGTATAAGCATAAAACATCGTTTCAAATATTACTCGAAAGGTTTTTTGCAATAGCAGTGAAAAAATGAAATCATAAAAGCATCAAATGTTATTTAATTTTGTCATTCAATGCTATTATTAACAATACATGCAAAGGATTGTTAATGAAGTTTTTGAAAAACATTGATATTTTTAATTAAGTCCAAGTTACATATGTGAAAAATTTCTTCTTGTGTAAATATAAATGTAATTGTAAGTTTGAGAGGTCAACTACGGTTAACGAAACAAAGAACTAATGTTTATTTTTCACAGTGATACTCGAATTTCACTTGAGGTGGCGTTAACAGTAACGCGAATTTTGATACTAGTTAATTTTTCTTCGAATTAGCAAGTTTTTAATAATAGTTGATATTACGCAGTATCTCAAATCTTTAGAGCTAGGGGATGTTAGGAATAGCACGATTTAGAGCTGGTTTTAACGCCTGGCTGTTAAAAAATTCAACTCCTTCTATAGAGGCGGCTTGGTGGCCAAATGGCTAGCGCTGACCTTTGGTATCCCAGGCTTTAGGTTCGAATCTTGGCGGTGGCATGGATATTTGTAAGTGGTTCGGAATCCACGTTAAACTGAAGGTCCCGGTCTATTTGTCCCAAAGTGTGCACAAGATGACCGTAGGACACAAACCAACCTTCGACAGAGAAAAATAGCATTGTATCACCGTGAGTTGCATTAAATTTAATTCTTGCAATTGCAATTTTTAATTTAATTGCATATTAAGGACTGTTTGGGCAAATTTCAGATATATCACTTCGCAATGAGCACTTCCTTATTAAATGATGTAATTTAATGTAAATCCCTTTGTTAGAACAATATTGTATTGTATTTGAGAAAATAAAACTTTAATAAAGAACATTGGTAGATTTTCATTTCTTTCTTTATGCTTTTCATTCTTCATGGTTAGTTTAAATAATCAATATATAATTTGATTTATTTACTAGATGGATCTTTTCGTAACAACAATTTTTTATGAACTTGGAATTAAGAACTGATGTTAATCTGCTTTTTCCTTAGATGTGCAAAGAAAAATGCAAACTCGAGAAGTCTTTATATTTCTACAAGTGTGCCGAACGTCGAATCGATTATCCACATAATGAATCAATCTGTCCAAATCGTAAGTTATTCGAATTTAAATGATATGAAATACCTAGTAGATATTTTTAAGCACAAAGCTCTTTACTGAGGAAAATACTCAACCTTGAATTAACACAGTATAATTTCTGCAAAATATCAATTTAAAAATAAATATAATTTTTTATAAAATATTTTTATTTATAGAATTCGCTAACAAACCTTCGTTTATTTCGAAGATGTTTTATAGTTATTATTTTGATCCAGGTACATAACTACAATTCTTTTTTTTTTTTTTATTGAAAATATTAGTTTTCACAAAAGTTGTGAATTTAAATGAAGATATACAATTTTTTTAGTAGTAGAAGAAAAATTAATTTGTTAATTATTCGACAAAGAAATTTTAAATGTAACATTATTTTTATTGAATATTCATTTAATCGGGATCAGAGATATTGGACTTTCTTATTCATTGTTCGAGTTCGTTGACTCGGATTAAAATCACTATTCAGAATCAAAAAAGAAATTTTAATTATAAATGGAAAATAAAAACTCAATTTTTGTTATAATTAATAAAATAATCGTTATTTCTATTTAAGTAATATGTAATATATGTAGGAAAAAGGAATTTTAAAACATGAATTTTGTAATAATGCATTTTTTGTTCAAAAATTATTTAAAAATCATAGATATGTACTTACTTTCTCTTTATTTATGTGCTAATTACAAAAACAAAGAAACTATAATTAATATATCATTAATGATTTACTATAGGGTGGTTATAATTAAAGTGACCCAATTCAGACCCATCTAGAACTCGGCGGCATGATAGTCAATTGGCGCTCTGGCCCACGTACTACAGCCTCCAGGTTCAAATCCTGGCGGTGGCATGGATGTTTGTGAATGATTCGAAATACACATTAAGCTGTAGGTCCCGGTCTGTTTAGCCCTCGTGTGCACAAGATGACCGTAGAGCGTCAAACCAAATCTTTAGAACCCGTTCTGCCTAACGGATTTTGATTAAACTTTTTGTATACGGTATATGGTCCATGGGGAAAAGATTCCTGCAATACACTGAAGTGACAAAAGTCATGGGATACCTCTTAATATCGTGTCGGCCCTCCTTTCACCCGGCGAAGTGCAGCAACTCGACGTGGCATGGACTCAACAAGTCGTTGGAAGTCTTCTGCAGGAATATTGAGCCATGCTGTCTCGATAGACGTCCATAATTGTGAAAGCGTTGATGGTGCAGGATTTTGGGCACGAACAGACCTCTCGATGATGTCCCATAAATGCTCGATGGGATTCATGTCGGGCGATCTAGGTGGCCAGATCATTCGTTGGAATTGTCCAGAATGTTCTTCAAACCAATCGCGAACAGTTGTGGCCCGGTGACATGGCGCATTGTCATCCATAAAAATCCCATCGTTGTTTGGGTACATAAAGTCCATGAATGGCTGCAAGTGATCTCCAAGTAGCTGAACATAAGCATTTCCAGTCAATGTTCGGTCCAGTCGCACCAGAGGACCAAGTCCATGCCATGAAAAACAGCCCACACCATTAGGGAGCCACCACCAGCTTGAACAGAGCCTTGCTGACAGTTTGGGTCCATGGCTTCGTGGGGTCTGCGCCACACTCGAACCCTACCATCAGCTCTTACCAACTGAAATCGTGACTCATCGGACCAGGCCACGGTTTTCCATTCATCTAGGGACCAACCGATATGCTCACGTGCCCACGAGAGTCGCTGCAAGCGATGTCGTTCTGTCAGTAAAGGCACTCAGTCGGTCTTCTGCTGGAATAGCCCAAGAAAGCCAAATTTCTCCGCACAGTTCTAACAGACAAGTCCCTTGTGCGTCCCACATTGATTTCTGCGGTTATTTGACGCGGTGTTGCTTGTCTGTTAGAATTTACGACTCTTTGCAGACGTCGCCGTTCTCGGTCGTTAAGTGCAGGCGGTCGACCACTGCGCTGTCCATGGTGGGATGTTATGGCTGAAATTTCATACTCTCGGCACACTCTTGACGCAGTGGATCTGGGAATGTTGAATTCCCTAACGATTTCCGAAATGGCATGACCCATGCGTCTAGCTCCAACTAACATTCCGCGTTCAAAGTCTGTTAATTCCCGTCGTGCGGTCATCATCACGTCAAAACCTCTTCACATGAATAACTTGAACAGAAATAAAAGCTCTGAGAAAGCACTGCGCATTTATACCTGTTCTACGCGATGCTACTGCCATCTGAAAATTTGCATATTGCTATCCCATGACTTTTGTCACTTCAGTGTAAAACATAGCTCAAATTTTGCCCACCGGGGAGGGGCAATTTTCAAAAATTCCTTATGCAAACTAGTCAAACCTATTTGCAGTCAGAGCCAGAAAATCATTCTGCGTGCCTTTGTCATCGTTAATCATGCCCTTACAGAAGAAAGATCGAGTTTTACTGGTAAAACAGTTTTCTCTGAAATGTAGCAATAGTTTAGCTGCACTGCGTGAATATCGTCGTTTAAAGGATTTCGAAAAGGGCCCATGTCAAAGAATGGTTTGAAGAAGATGGTTATGAAATTTGAAGGGATTGGAGACTTGGGTGGGTTGCCAGGAATAGAGCGGAAACTAATTGCGAATGAAACAATCGAAGAAGTTGCTATTGTTGTGGTTGAAAGAGCCTTTACTTCCAGCTATCCTTCAGCAAGTGCTCGATCGGTGTCACTTGAGGTGGCGATTTCGTGGTCGACAGTACGAAAAATTCTGCAATCCATTTTAAAATGGTATCCGTATAAGATCCACGTCGAATTTTGGCGAATTTTGTCGAATTTTGGCGAGAATGGAAGTAGATGATGCATGATCTTGGCAAATTCTATGGTCAGATGCGCCGCACTTTTCTTTAGATGGAGCTATGAATAATCAAAATTGATGCATATGGGGTGCTTCACCTCCTAATGTCTTGCACCAACAACTACTGCATTCTGATTACGTGACTGCATGGTGTAAATTTACTGCTGATTTTATCCTCGAGCCGTTTTTCTTTGAAACTCCCATTTCTCAAGGTCCTGTCACGAGTGCACAGCACAGTGAACTCCTTTGACAACAGGTCATTACTGCTTTACCAGATCGGAAAAGTTTGCAGACCACTATCATCATACAAGATGGAGCAACTCCTAACATTGAGGGCCAAGTTAAAGACTAGAATAGACTAGAAGTTAACTTTGGCTAGAATCGTGTAATATTCAGAGCTTTACCGGATGTCTGGCCTCATCGTTCCCCCGACTTAAATCCCTGTGATTTCTGGTTCTAAAAGATCGTGTTTATGGAGGAAGAATTAGGACTTTGCCTGAGTTGAAATCCAGCATTATACATCCTGTTGCTGAAATTCCTCGAGAGTTTTTTCGCTCTACCATTGAATATGCTATAATGCTCTTTCAACACATAAATGATATCAATGGAGCACACTTTGAACATATTCTACTTGAATAAATTTAGTGATTCGGAGAAATTTTTTGTCCTTCTTTAGGTGCAGCAATTCCCACTGGTGATCAAATTTTGAACTATTTTTTTTTTTAAATTCAGAAACCTTTTCCCCATGATCCATATACCGTATATACCAAGTTTCATAAAACTCCATGAGGTAGAACGAGTTCTAGAGGGGTCTGAAAAGGGTCACTTTAATTATTACCCCTGTATACTGTTCTTTATTTACTAGTTAAGTGCAAATATACACTGTAAAAAATAAATTTATTTTTTTAATAATATGATGTAATGAAATGCCAATTATTAAACAACAAATTTAATTCTTAATGATTATTTTTCAAATCTTTTCCAGCAATTATTAATTTTATGAAGAATACTAGCATGCAGTGTGCTCCATCCTGTTCATCACCTTGCAGGTATGAACATTACATAAAAAATGAAACATTTATTGCATACCTCTTAGTATTCTAATTTATAGCAGCGAAATTTTTTCGAAAGACAATTCTATTATGCAAGCGATCTTTATTAAATCATCTCGCTATAAATCATCACATGTTTCTCCACAAAATATAACAATTTAACAAAAATTTTTATAAAAGAACCATATAAAATTGTCGTAAGTATATATATACACTGAAGTGACAAAAGTCATGGGATACCTCTTAATATCGTGTCGGCCCTCCTTTCGCCCGGCGAAGTGCAGCAACTCGACGTGGCATGGACTCAACAAGTCGTTGGAAGTCTTCTGCAGGTATATTGAGCCATGCTGCCTCGATAGACGTCCATAATTGTGAAAGCGTTGATGGTGCAGGATTTTGGGCACGAACAGATCTCTCGTTGATGTCCCATAAATGCTCGATGGGATTCATGTCGGGCGATCTAGGTGGCCAGATCATTCGTTGGAATTGTCCAGAATGTTCTTCAAACCAATCGCGAACAGTTGTGGCCCGGTGACATGGCGCATTGTCATCCATAAAAATCCCATCGTTGTTTGGGTACATGAAGTCCATGAATGGCTGCAAGTGATCTCCAAGTAGCTGAACATAAGCATTTCCAGTCAATGTTCAGTCCAGTCGCACCAGAGGACCAAGTCCATGCCATGAAAAAACAGCCCACACCATTACGGAGCCACCACCAGCTTGAACAGAGCCTTGCTGACAGTTTGGGTCCATGGCTTCGTGGGGTCTGCGCCACACTCGAACCCTACCATCAGCTCTTACCAACTGAAATCGTGACTCATCGGACCAGGCCACGGTTTTCCATTCATCTAGGGACCAACCGATATGCTCACGTGCCCACGAGAGTCGCTGCAAGCGATGTCGTTCTGTCAGTAAAGGCACTCGAGTCGGTCTTCTGCTGGAATAGCCCAAGAAAGCCAAATTTCTCCGCACAGTTCTAACAGACAAGTCCCTTGTACGTCCCACATTGATTTCTGCTGTTATTTGACGCAGTGTTGCTTGTGTGTTAGAATTTACGACTCTTTGCAGACGTCGCCGGTCTCAGTCGTTAAGTGCAGGCGGTCGACCACTGCGTTGTCCATGGTGGGATGTTATGTCTGAAATTTCATACTCTCGGCACACTCTTGACACCAGTGGATCTGGGAATGTTGAATTCCCTAACGATTTCCGAAATGGCATGACCCATGCGTCTAGCTCCAACTAACATTCCGCGTTCAAAGTCTGTTAATTCCCGTCGTGCGGTCATCATCACGTCAAAACCTCTTCACATGAATAACTTGAACAGAAATAAAAGCTCTGAGAAAGCACTGCGCATTTATACCTGTTCTACGCGATGCTACTGCCATCTGAAAATTTGCATATTGCTATCCCATGACTTTTTTCACTTCAGTGTATATATATATATATATAAACCCCGTTATACCGGAACATTTTATATCAAAGCAAAGAGACTTATGTTTCATCTTCATTACATTAGTAGATGGTGAATGTTTTAAAATATTTAAGGCAAGGGTAGCCAACACACGGCCCGCATTGAATATTATTCCAGCCCTTGAGATTTATCACACTTTTACAAAATATTTTTATTTTATAATGGCCAAAGTAGTGAAAACCAATGTATTAAAAAAATACATTATGTGTACATCCATATAATCAAAAATTAACTGTCGAAATTATGAAAAAATTAACGTTGATTTTAAAAGAACAACTTAAAAAATAACAATTTTGTTTATTAAACGATCGAAATTGCTTAATAAACAAAAAATCAGATGTAGACAAATTTTGCATCCGCCTGATAGATAAGTTCCAAAATGTTCACCAGAAATAATAATAGAATACCATAAATAATATACGGTGCATAATAGAATACCATAAATAATATACGGTGCATAATAGAATACCATAAATAATATACGGTGCATAATAGAATACCATAAATAATATACGGTGCATAATAGAATACCGTACATAATATGAAGAAACAAAAATGCTTTTATGCAATTTTTTTTTTGTATACAAGGATCGACTTATATTTGAAAATGTACTGTAATTTAGTTACATAGAAACGTCTCAGCTGTCTTCTTATGTGTTAATTTATCATAATTATTTGAAAAAGACAATAATGCTATGCAATTATAAGAATTTCTAATATTGTATGATATTTATTTTGACTTGCAGAATAAGAAGGTATGAAGTTCAAATACAAGAAGCTGATAGCGAAGGAACGAGAGTAAGTTTGGATATTACGTACATTTTGAAACAATTACTTTTGATGGTGAATTGATAACATGTTAATTTTTTTTTTTTTTTTTAATTTCCTTGAGATATTAAAGGGCTCACTTCAAAAATGATACTTAAAAAATGAATATATATATAAAGAGCGGGAAAACCTACTGACATGTGAATGACTTGCAATATCTAGCTATATATTTAAAAAAACAGGGCAATCTTGAACCCAAAAAATTCAAATATAATCAAAAAATAATTCCCTTATGATATAGAGTTAAATTTCGCTTCTTTTTTGACATAGAGTGAAATGGCTAAAAATCATTTCAGGTAAATAGTATTCAAATGTAGATCTAATTTTCTAAATTACAATAAAATATACCTTCTAACTAAGATAATATTTCTTGCAGTTCTAAAATAATAGCAACCAACATGAATTTTACATTACACATCACTTAATAAATGACATAAATTTAGCTTGTTTACCTGCAAGTCTAATAACATTTTGTATGTCCAACTGATTTGGTAAATTCGAAACTTCATCTAATTAGTTTTTCTATGTAACTACTTTAGGATTTTTAAAGTTCAAATAGTTAATTAGAACGATTAATTCGAACATCAAAATAATAAACCAGTCGCCAGCCAGTTTTTTTTTCAGTCGTTTTTGCAAGACAAAAAATTCTGCATTAAGTACATAAGGATTTTCGATAATTTTAACAATGAATGTTAAATATAATTCATGCTAAAATACTTATACTAAATTACTTATGGTTGAAGTTTTTTTTGTTTTTTTTTTCCTAGAAAAGTTGCGTTACAGCCAGTGATTTATCGTAAGTATAAATTTGAAATTATACATATTTTTCTTACTCAAGAAAATTTATTGTTTAATTGTAATTTATTTAAAATTTATTGTTTAATCGTTAATTGCAATTTTATTTTAATCTGAAATGCTGAATATTTGAAAGATCTTAAATTTTTTGTTTTAATCATAACTTTTATTATTATTCTTCAAAATAATGCAACAGAAATTTTTTTTTTTTTTTTTTTTTTAATCTAAATTAATGCTTATACAGTATGACTCAAAACCGACATACCCAAGATATTAATATTAATTTTTTTTAATAATTGAAAGTGCATTCTTGTAACGCACTCTGGAAAGATCATTCTTGTCATTCTTGGAGAATTCTTGTGCATGAATATTTTGTCTACGGATAACGTGGAATGCTAAATGTCCGGTTAACAGCGGAAACGGACCAATCGATTATTTTTGGGGTACTGGACAGACATCTCGGTAAAAAGTGCTTGGAAAGTAAAAGCTTTAATTCTTAGTGTGGAATATTTTTCACCTAAATTTTCTTTTAATATTTCTCAGTCTAAAATTCTAATTATTTAAAATTAAAAGTATTATGTTATTATTTATTACTAATTAGTATTTCATTAATATAAACATTTTTTTTTCTTCTTTTAGATGCGCTACATTAGTTCATATCATTTTCGAAAATTTGGAGATTACAACCTTCACATATACTCCAAGATTTGAGGTAATTATCATATACCAATAAGTGATTCGTCGCATCTTTGTATTGAGAATTCAGGAGACATTTTCATACACTTAAAAGTAAACCAAGTTTTAGAAATTAAGCCTACAATTTCTACCCCTTGAGCAACATTATCTTTTAAATATTCTAATAAATAAAATATAAAATGCAGATTTGATCAGCATTTGTTATGTTATTTTCATGATATTTTAATCAAAGATATCTTAAAGATATGCACAAAAAAAATTCATATATCGTAATTAATATTATATAATTGTTTTGATGAAACAATGTGTATAAATATAGAGATCTATAAAGTTTAAATTCGAGACTTCACACCTGCAGTGTTCTAAATTGCATGACCCATCTCTGTTAAAAAAAAAAAATTATACTACACATAAATGATTTTTCAAAAATGCCAATATAGTTAAGGTTAATTAAACATAAAAAACATGTGTGAAAATCCTTATCATATATTAGTCACATCTTAAAATTTCGTCACAAAAATACTATTGCTAGTACACCACACCACATCACTATACCTACCATTTGCAGTTTGGAAATGATGTGGGTGAGAAGAAGTCTGATTGGGCTCTGTGACGCTCTATAGTCATATGAGACTGGGACCTGCTGCCTAAAGTGGATTCCGAACCACTACAAACATCCATGGCACCGCCGGGGATTCGAACTCGATCTGTGGTATCGAGAGCTAGCCACTCGGCCAACAAGCCCTAGTCCCAAGAAGCTACAAATGTAGTTGTTATGCAACAGATTTCTGTGCTAAACACTGGGTAACGCTGAATCTATAATAGATCCGCCACTCTAATGATGTGTCTTAGCATTTGAAAGTAAAAAGGAGAATAAGTAAAATAAAAAAATTTAAGTCAATTCCTACTTTTTTTTTTACTCTATTGCAAGTCTCTCTCAAGTCCTTCATAAATATTTTTCATTCTTTTTTTTTTTTAAGTTTATCTGACGTCATCTATTATTCGATACATGCAACGTAAATCTAAAATGAATTAATTAATTTAATTTAATTGCTGAATTAATATTTGGAAAAACTGTATTAACATCGAATGTCATCCACTAAAAGTACAAAAAATGTATTTGAACTTGAGTAGATGAATAAAAAAAGCATTTTATGAATGATTGAAAATTTGAACAAGATATATATAGGGAGAGTGTGAGCTAATAGAAGGAACTGAAAAAATATAATTTCAAAATTCGATTAAATATAGCAAACATGGTCAGTCTCCTTTTTGAAAATGCAATGACTGAGAAATCGCCTGAAATTAATTATTTTTATTTCTTTCTAGGTATATTATAATGTTCTGTACTTCTGTCAATTTAATTTAATTGTTTTTTTTTTTTTTATAAAATCGAAATATTTCTACCAAATTGGCATGTGTCCCCTTAAACAAGTAATATAAAAAAAAATTTCAAATCAATTCCTACTTAGGTCAACAAAGAAAAATTTTATTTTAGTTACTTTTTATTAAATAGTTACAATTAACATAAATAAGTATATACATATGACAGAATCACTATATTAAGTGGCAAAATATAAAAGAGAATTTTCCATTTTGTTCCCTCCTTGACTCAGACTAGAACCCAGAATGAAAAAAAGAATCTGAAAAAGAAATTTTTTTTTTTCCAGTGATCTACACGCTTCGCCACTGACGGTATTTATTCCCAAATTTATATCCTGCTAAATATCTTGTATAAGAGAAACAATTTTCTCCCATATAAAACTGAAATTAATTAATTAAATTTAATTAATGAACTAATATTTGAAAAAAACTGTATTAACATCCAGTGTCATCCATTACACGTTTAAAAAATGTATTTGAACTTGAATGGAGGAATAAAAAGTATTTATGAACGATTGAAAATTTTAACAAGATAGATAAATATATATGGGGAGAGTCTGAACTACACTTCTGTCAATAAATTAAGGAAAATGAAGTTCAGGCAAAGAAAGAGACAGAAGCAAAACAAATTTGACTTATTTGTAAAGTCTATTTATTAAACAAAAAAGATGCTATATGTTTGACATAATTAATAAAAATTGCGATTTTTACACCCTGGAGCAAATTTCAGAAAAGAACCTATTTACAAAAAACAGTATAACATGGTTAGTATGATGGTTAATCTGGAGTATGTCTCCCGGACGATGCAATACAGGCCTTACAACGCCTAGGCATGCTGAGTATCAAATTATCAATCTGATCTTGGGGAATATTACACCACTCATCAAGCAATGCCCTCGAAGTTCCGGTTGATAGGTGAGAGGGGTTGACGGGCTGCAATTCGTCGGCCAGGCATATCCCACACATGCCCTATTGGATTCAAGTCCGGCGAGTATGCTGGCCAATCCATACGGGTGATATCCTCCAATTGAAGGCATTCGTCTACAATGTTTGCATGGTGAGGACGGGCGTTGTCATCCATAAACAGAAATTCAGCACCCATGGCGCCCCGAAACAAACGCACATGTTATTCCAGAATGACATCCCGATAGATGTGGCCTGTCATCGTTACACTCTGAACATGCAGGTCAGTTCTGGAACCAAGAATAATTCCTCCCCAAACGAGCCATCCCGCACCACCGTAACGGTGTCGTTCAATGGTGTTCTCTTGGTGGTAACGGGTATCTGGCGCTCTCCAAAATGAAAGTCCGGCGATAATCAGACTGCAAACTAAACCTGGACTCGTCGGAAAACATCACACCAGACCACTGTTGCGGTGTCCACAATGCATCTACTTCAGGTTAATCGCAGGCGACAGTGAGTTGCGGTAAGTGGAACACCTCTGACAGGCCTATGAGCATATAGACCAATGTGCCCTAAGCGTATGTACAAGGTCTGCCTTGAAACTGTCGTACTGGTAGCTGAAGAGAGCTGACGAGACAGGTCTGATGCTGTGCTCCGTCTGATTCGTTTGGCAGTAACTGCTAAATACCGGTCCTCATTCGGCGTTGTAATTCAGGGGGGCGACCTGTGCTGTAACATCTACTCACATTACCATCATCTTGGAATCGTTGCCAAAGCCTGGAGATGACACTCTGGGCGATTCAAGTTCCTCGGATATTTCCAGCTGGGTACGTCCACATTCCAGTCGTCCGATAATTCTACCACGTAAAAAATCATCCAAATGCTTCCTTTGTGCCATAACTATGCGGTTATTGCACTGAAAGGCGTTTAAAGTGCTTGTGAACAATTTTACTTCTTTGCCACCATTCCTTTCATACCCCTCTCTTACACTCTCGTCATTGTGACGTACTATCCGCGCCATCTGGTGGTTTCCTGTCATTTGAATATTCTTCTTCAAGATGTGTGGTATAATTCTACAGGTGAAATTTTTATTTTAGAGTTCAATTTCTGTGTGATTCTGAATTATCCTTAATTTATGGACATGAGTGTAATAGTAAGAATTTAAAAAAAAAAGAAAGGTTTTTCATTTCAAGTTGAAATTTTCCTCTTACATCTGACGCCATCTATCAGTAGATACAGGCAACTTAAATCTAAAAATAACTGAAATTAATTAATTGAATTGAATTAATGAATTATTATTTGAAAAACTGTATTAACATCCAGTGTCATCCACTACAAGTTCAAAAAAAAAAATGTAGTTGAACTTGGAGTGGATGAATAAAAGTGTTTTATTAACGATTGAAAATTTGAACTAGATATATAAATATATATAGGGAGAGTGTGAACTAATAGTAGAAATTGACAAAAAATATTTATTTTCTCTCCCATAGCCCATCGGCATACTGAGCTTCATCGGCGGTTACGTGGGCTTGTGGCTCGGCATCTCTCTCCTGACGGTATACGATTTCCTCGAGACGCGGATCTTCAGGCTCATCTCGGCCGCCAAGAGGAAATGCATGTCCCGCAAGGGGAAGATGAGAGTTTCCGCTGTTCCTCACGTTGCCAAGCGTGTTAAGGAGAGATCTACTTCCTTGCATAATGTCAATTTTAAATATGGAATGTATACCAAGAAATAAAATGTGTGAGATTAGAATTATATTTTTCTTCTGATTTTTAACAGACAATTTTCTAACCCCGCCATTGAAAATTAAAAATCTCTTTAAATGTAAAAAGATTTGACATTTATAAAAACTAGATGGCGCCGTGCTACATGAAGCTATAGAACTGAAAAACATTTAACTAGTTAACAAAGCAAGCTTACTTCTCTGTAAATTCACAAATTTCAGTTATTGATAAAATGCAAACAACAAATGTTTAGATGCAGTCAATTTTATATTTATTTAAATTTTAAATATCTAAGCATTAATTTTCGAATGTTTGTCTGATAGGAGAAAATAGTAAAATGCATCACTAAATGTATGACAAATGATATCGCCAAAATTATTGCTATAAATATCCCATAGTATGTACTAAGCTACAAAATTTTGAAATACATGCATAAAAGTTAATTCTAAATTGTTTAAATTTACTTCTTGTCAATAGGCAAGGTTTATAACTATTCATCAAAATAAAATTATCTATTTAATATGCTACATAATGAGGAGAGCCTTTCGGATATGAATTGCGCATTCGATAAAATTGCTTTTAAAACAATCTATATTGCTAAATAAGTTTCTACATATAAATAGTAGTATAAGACCTTCCTTCGCAAATTGCTCAATATAGATATACACAAGAAAGTAATCTGCAGAACTAATTAACAAAACGAATTCCACCCAAATAATTGGCAAAGAAATCATGAACATTACGATATTATAGTTTGCTAAAACTATCCTATCATGCAACTGCCATGTTTTTTTCAACTTGCACCCTGTTGTTGTTTTTCTTTTCCCACTTGTTAGACATCATCTAAACCAAACCCATGAACCCGTGTAAGGCTCATGGTTGAAGAAAAGGGGGCAACTTCTGTTGTGATGGGGCTTCCTAAGGTAGAAGTCTGACTTGGCTCCGTGACACTGACTTTTTTACGGGGGTAGGGTTGTCAGCCCAATGCTCTACAGTCATATTAGACCCAGGAACTTACGGCTTAAAAGTGGATTCTGAACCACTACAAACATCCATGACAGCTCCGGGACTCGTACCCGAAATCTGTAGCACCGAACGCCAGAGCGCTAGTCCATTCAGGCCCTTTTGCTTTCTAATTTGCATTATTGTATTCATCTACAAGAAAGGATCATAGGGTCCACTTATGCTGTATTTTACCATGTCTGCAAAATCATGAATTTCTTGTCATATGTGTTTCAAACAGCAAACAAGTTTGGAAAAGATAATGAGAAAACTCAATTTTGCGGAACACAATCATTCACATAGACTCGCGAACTTTAATTTCTACATTACTTGGTGGATTTCGAACTTAGCTTTTCCACATTAGGTTTGGTTTGTCGCTCTATGGTCCTTTTTTTCTGTACATTTTGGGATAATTAGATCGGATCAATAGTTTAAAGCGGATTCCGAACCACTAGCCAGCATCCATGCCCCTCGCCTGAACCAAACCTGAAACCTGTGGTATCAAAGACAAATCTGAAACTTGTGGTATCAAAGGCCATCAGGACGCTTTCCAAATTCAACACTGCTATCCTTCGCTTCCCAATTCCAGCCAACACACTGTCCATCAGGCCACTCTAATAATTCCACTAGCTTTATTCTGAGATCTAAAAGAAATTATGGAATCACTAATATAGTTCAATCACCAATATGGAAAGGTAAACATCCGTTTTAAAGGCGGAAATGAACGAATCGTTTTTTTGTTGGGGGTGCTAGTCAGACGCACGTGGTACAAAACAATTTTGATTAAAAAAAAAAAAAGTTTAATTGGGAAATATTTTTATTTAATTTTTCTTTTGATATTATGTAATTTAAAATTCAATTATTAAAAATTAAAATTATTTTTTTTATTGTAGTAATTGGAACTCTTCAGAAAATACTTTTTCCTCTATTACGTTGCTGTTTGAATCCGACTTCGCTACTTACCTGTTTACTGGCAATCTGGGGTAGAACTATAGTTGTGAATTTTAGCCAGTTGAAAGAAGCATACAAAGCGTTGTCGCTGATAGGTATGCATCAAAGATTAATAGCTGTAGATTATGGAAGAAAGGAGCCGAACTAATTTTCCGAAACCCACCATGGTCAAATGGCAAATTTATTTAAGCAAGTGGACCACTTAAATGTTTTATCTACATTGTATAATGAACAGAAGAAAGTGAAGTCCATTAGCGAGCGAATATGGAAAGATTCTCAGCGTACGGGTTTGGACAACCATAATTTGTTGGTAAAGGAATTACCAAGTTTTGGATTCACTGTAACAAAACACTTTTTAAAGGAACGTAATTTCAAAGCGGAATACTCATCTAAAACAGGTATGCCTTTTTTTTTTAATTTTTATTTCAGAAAAACTTTTTAAATTGTAATATAATTAAATCTTAATGTATTTAACTCGTTAATTTTTACGTATTGAATCAGTATTATTTAATAACATAGACATTTCGCGTTTTTTTGTACAATAATATCATTTCTAAATTGTATTTTATGTATTTTTTCTTTTCTTTTTTTTTTTAAGATTTATAGTAGAAAAATAACTATTTTGTTTTTCCTTTTTAAGTGGTGCAGTTTCTTAGAAATACACCAAAAAATATTATACTATCAAATATTATTTATATCACATAAATCAAAACTATTTAGCAGACTGCCGAACATTTTGTTAAATTTGTAAGCTTTAGTTATAACTTAGGCAATATTTACCAGAGAAGTAATAAATCAGCAGTTCCCAATGTATAATGCAAGAAAATTATTGGTATATTTCAGATTCTTTCTAGGAGACGAACAAAAGTTATCAACTGTGGTGATCTAATAATATTATAATGATTATAAATGATGTGAAAAACAATTACGTTTTTTCCACTGTATAAAGATCACTAAAACGTCAGAGATTAGAACATGTAGATTAATTTAAGTGATGTACAATGCAAGCGATTGGTGAACTCTGTAATGTAAATTAGCAGGGAAATTTGTTCAGTACAAAATGCAATACTTTACAAGAGTTGTAAATTTATTTTCAATCTGCGTGAACAGTGCAACTGCAGATAATGGAAAATTTATTTTCAATGTGCGTGAAAGGGGCAACTGAAGATATTGGCAAATTTATTTTTAATGTGCGGAAACAGTGTAGTGCAAAATGTCTAATAGTTTTTCTGTATGCATGATAATGTAAGGCAGAAGATGAGTGAACTGTACACAATATATACGATAATAATCAGATAACTCCTATCGATACGCTTAGAGTAAGAAACATTGACTTTTCTGCAGATTTTATGCCACTTTTAAAATTGCTTTTTGTCAATTCGAATTATGATTATAAAGATTAATTTGAATAATTCGACAGAATTTTTTGTTTCGCTTTTAAAATCTTCACTATGTTAAGGAATAATATTTAAATGAACTCATGTTGGGATTATATAAACTCAGAATGAGGATTGGTTACAGTATGGGTATGAGTGACAGAAATGGGATCCAAAATATTTGTATGTTTTAAGATTATCAAAGAACAAATACTGTGAATATGAATACTTTTTGAATAATTGTTTTTCTCCTGCCTCAAAAAGGTCTGATGTTCTTACTAGGGATGAAATTTATTGACATTCTATGAGATTTAACTGAAGTGACCTTGGGAAAACAAAAAAAAAAAAAAAAAACAAAGATTGTAAATTTTCTAAAGTAATAAAATCTCTCCATCGCTAGTAATTTTAGAGCATCTCCAGGCAAATTCAGTTCTGCCATGAAAGAGAATACCACTGTAGAGTCCTCTAATAAATCCAGAAATTCTTAATTATAGTAACTAAAAAAATTTCTATGTCCATTATTGAAGAATCGAAGGCTACTGAAGGATCGTGATTAAAATCATTATTAAAAATATTTAGTTAAAACTAGTACAGGAATTAAAATTACCATTAAAAATAAGTACACTAGTCCGCGAAAATCAATAAAATTTATTTATATTTGAATTATAAATGATGATCCCAGGAAGAAAAATCCAGGTACCCCCATATCCAATCAGGATTCAAAGAGACGACCACTGGGTCTTTGATCTTAAAGTTTCCACCTCGGATACAAACCCAGAAAATCCTGATTAATTCTTTCTCGAGGGTTCGAAAGATTCTGATTCTCGATCCAATGAATTTTTATCCTTTTAATAGAAATGTCATTTATTACATTAGAGTGACTTACTTACCTTAACGATTACGAGATAAGATTCGTCACTTACCTTTATTAATACCTTAGATGGCTTGTTAAACTTGTAGACTGGACTTGCATGACTTGTGTGCACTTCGACGCCCCACTTATAGCCAAACGAAGACCAATTATGCAACTAAACGATAGTGAGACAGCCTCTTAAAATATTGTGGCTATCGTCAACGGGTGACTGAGAGATAAAAAAAAAACTATATTATAAAACTAGCAAGAAGACTCGAAAGTTGAGGCCAAGAGCAGATCGGTCCGTAACATTCTTCATCCTAAATTAAACATGACTGCAGAGCTGGTTCTTAAGTGACTTTTACCTTAACTGTTATCCATATCTTGTGTACTAATTAGCCACTTCCACACACACTTTCTATTATAAAAATAAGTTTATTTCGAAACCCTTTATGTTTTTGATTGTGATTTTATACAGGGTGTCTAAAATATTTTCTCTTTTGCACTCAAAGACAACGTCTAATTATTCTACAGTCCTTGCTTAGATTTTTTTTTTTTTTTACACGAGTTTGGATAATTTTTTTCACTTTGATGTTCCATCTCAGTGATCCAGAAAGGAAGAATCCTAATCGAATCAAAAACTGAATTTTTCTTGCATTGTTTTAAACTGTTTGTTTTTCAATAATAAAAAATGTACACTATTGCTGGAGCAATCGTTTCTGAATTAATATTGAAGAATTTTACAAATGTGGGATAGTTTCCAGGCTAATTCTGTCACGCTAAAATGTCCAGTTTCAAACTTGATTTTTTTCCTCTTCTAGAAGGTGGTCCGGCAATTGCAATTGTTGTGGAGTACAGCTCAATGCAGGAATACGGCCTTAATCTTGTCTGCGAGGCAGGTTTGGCAGCAAGCCTGGCTATCAAAGGGGCTATGGACAGCGTTCCAGAACTGAAAGGAAAAGTAAAAATTATTTTTCTTTGTTCCTTGATATGCTAGAATAGAAAAAAATTATCATAGTTCAGCAGTCCAGGGATTATTTTTATAACCTGGCTATTTTCTAAATTGTTAATATATAGGATCCAGATAGTTGTAAGGCAAGCCTTCTTATTTACGATCTTTCAACCCAGTTAAACAGAAAACTCTGTAATAAAGCTGCAAAAGAATAGGATAAATAAGCTAGGGAAACTTTCCTTTTATATTTAAGGAAGAAGGATGGGAACAAGTGCCGATTGTAGGTGCATTCTTGTAAATTGTGACAGCACACTAAAGATCGTTGACGCACTCAATAGCAATCCCCATCATAAAGTGTCCATATGTTCACCCTTACCTTTACATTTTGATTGTGATTTGTGCATAAGAAGCGTAAAAGCATCTTGGAAAAAAAATATTCAACTTATGAATTCTTTGTTGTATGATAATTTGGATATTTGATGAACTTCAAACTCTTAGTGGGAAAAAAAGCTTTTAGTTTTTGTTACGACAGGCCTGAGGATTTTTTTTTCTTTGACATCTGCTGGGAAGGGAATGAGGGAAGCTCCACATTTTAAAAATTTCTGAATACATCTACAAACAAAAGGCGATTTTCCTTCTATGTGATTCTGTAATAGGAGAATGCAGCATTCATTTAGAATATTTTTCTTCTAGGAAGTCTTATTCATAATACTCGATTGACGAAAAATTGTGTTAAGTCATTTTTCAAAATAATTTCTAGATCCCAAGGAGAACGAATGCATGTAATTGAAGTTTATAAAACCTCTTTGTAAATATTCCAAGTATTGGTAAGTATAAGATATATAAATAAGATATTGATATTGTTAATATATTCTCAAAAATTTATATATGTTAAATAACGAGCAAATAAATGACCTGATTATTGAGAAAACTAACAAGTTAAATGCATCGATGAAAAAGTTGTTAGATTTGGAATTTGTTTTAACGATTGTTAGTGAGGAGATAGTTCAAAAGTTGGGGTCGAGCCGAACTTCATCCATTCTGATACAATTTAAAAAAAGTGTGCTAGAAAACATGTTGAAATACAAAAGATTAGCTTTAATATGCTTTATAATTTGTCACAGACTTATTCAGTATCCGATTCTGTACTTTACAGGTAGTAGTTCTGGGCTTCTCTGCATCCCAATCATACGACAGCAAAGCGAATCTGGTGAAGGAAGGAGTTTTCGAAGGTTTTAGGATGCTGGTTTGATGGCACGTCTAGCAAATTCAACTGTGCCTTTCCGTCACTTGTTAGCAAGTTAAAAAAAAAAATGTCAATACTAATTGTAAAAGGATAATTTCTCATTACTTGCTACTTTCTATATAAAATAAGAGCTATTTAATCCGGCATTTGATGGTTCCACACTTTCTAAAATTTGACAACGATCGAATCATTCACTTTCGAATTTTCCCTTGTGGATTCAGCCTTGACCTAGGTCACGACACAATATAGAGTTCTCTCATTTTCACCCGTTTTATCGTATCTGTCAGTTTTCATTTGAGTACAAATTAAATCCGAATCACAGAAACAACTCGATATCGCATACTTTTTAATCATTATAAATTTAAGTCCTTTTGTTTTCTGTGGTCGATATGTGTTGCTGATGGTCGAACTATATGTACTTTCACTTGATAAAAAGTTATTAATAAATTTATAAACTTTTGGATCGTACGGTATACAGATACCGAGTATTTTGTAAATATTCCATCGAGATTAATTAAAATACTCTTAGTTTTTTAAAATAAAATCGATATCGAATAGTTTTACAAAAGTAACACGTAAGATTTTAAAACATTTAAAATTTGTATCCTTTTTATTTTAAAATAATATTTAGAAAAGATCATTTTTAATAAATATAACTGGATAAATATAACTCGATAACTTATGAAACAAAACATACCAGAAAAGAAGATTTTGGGATCCAGCTCTATTTGTTGCAATGTTTTTTTTAACAATGTTATAGCTGTCAAGTTAAGAAATACAGTTTTCAGTTTATCTTGCAGTTATACTTTTTACAATATTTAAGCCGAGTAGCACTTAAATTTATTTGTCTGGTGAACTCTTATAGTTGATTTTGCTAAATGTTATATATTCGTTTTTGCTTTTGAATGCTATCTATTTTAATTCCACTAGAACAGGGTCTCCAAACTACGGCCCACGGGCCAAATCCGGCCCATCAGTGTCATCAATCCGGCCCGCGACAGCGAATAGCTATTGTTGCTGTAATAAGTTGGATAAAAAATACAGAATGATAATAACTCGGTTTTTATTGACTTGTTAGGTAAAGCTTAACAATGACAAGCATAATACGCAGAAAATTTAACTTAAGCATAACAACTAACTGGAAATTATAGATAATCGGCAGAAAAATGGGCTAAAACGGTTTTGGCCCCTTATTTTACTGGGTAAACAGTATAGCCCGAGGCTGGAAATTTTGGAGGCCCATGCACTAGAACAGGGGTCTCCAAACTTTCCATCTTTAGGGCCATATTGTTTACCCAGTGAGTACCAAGGACCAAAATCGTGTTTTAATTTTCTGCCATTATCTATAATTTCTAGTGTTTTTTATCCAAAGGCCACTACAGAAACAATAAGCTGACGCTATTGCGGGCCGGATTGATGGCACTGGCGGCCGAATTGGGCCGCGGGCCGTAGTTTGGAGACGCCTGCATTAGAACATCAGATATGTAACACATCTCGTATTGAGAAAACTTGCTTCTTCTTTTTGTAGGTTTCATGGAGTTTTCAGTGCGTTTCAAAGGTGAGTAAGGTGGATGCTGGTTATGTGCCATCTCCGAGGCAAAAATGCTTTGGACGCAGCCGTACTGGCCTATAAGAGCATCGCTCTCATGAGACCATCCTTATCGCAGCTGGAATCGGTACAAGGTAAGTATACTTCTGATGCAGAGGATTTACATTGGTTCATTCCTAACAGTGACAGATTTAGGCTTGAGGCCCGCGAGGCCCGGGCCAAGGGTGGCAAATTTTAGGGGAGCCAGAATTTTAGAGGTGGCAAAAATTTGGGAAATCGATTTTGTTTTTGTTATCAACAGAAAGACCGAATTTTAATGTTTCTTTTCTTGCTTTGACAAAACCTCAAGATTCTCAATATTTAAAGGGTAGAATAATTTTTAAAATAATTAATCGTGTAAGTAGTAAAATTTAAAATATCTAACAAAATAGGTACTAAAAAAATTTCTCGTTAAGTATATAGCATTTATCTATTGACGTTAGGATTTTTCATAAATTTTCTTAAAAATCTAAATGTAGTATTTGTTTGATTATCATTATAACACAAAATATTAATTCATCATATTTAATATACCTTTGTCCAGTTACTCAAAACTTCATTTTTTTTTTTTTAATCTTGCATAAAAATTTTATAGTTTTACGTAATGTGAGGCGTTTTTCAAAGATTACCATGATCAATTTAGAAAGGTCGTACTAGAGCTTTGGAAAATCACAAGAATTGACTCTCGAAACACAAATTAAATGAGTCGATTTATCTGGTTAATAAAGAAATTGATAACTATATAAAGTCGTCAAATTAATTTGGTCCCCTACGGCGCCATTGAACCGAAAATCCATCACTGGTTCCTAAACATTACAACTGTTAAAAGAGATTCCAAACATCTATTACAGAGATTCCAAGCATCTATTAAAATCAATAGTAATACCACGTGAGATAATATTTTATTCGATAAATTTATACATGCAGTAAACATTTCAGTCTTTAATCTTTCATTGCCATTTCTTGAAGTTTGACGAAGCTCCTTCCTTTCCAGGTTGATTATGAAGGAATAAATAAAATAATAAATGGGAAAATAATTTTTTTATAAAGTTACCTCACGGTATACGACATTAATCCGTTCCAAGATACTTGGATTGATGCCAAAACAAAACAAATTTTTCGACAGGAAATAAAAGGAAATGATTAATAAAATTCATATTCGTATCGACAAACTATACTACATTTATGGGATTGCATAAATAGAACTGCATTGAAAGTTTTTCAATGCAATCTCTTTTGGACAATGACCAAGGGAAGACCGAAAATGGATGGGCCGACTGATCCCTGATTCAGACTCTGATTATAATGTTAAGATCAAAAACTGGAGGTCCCACGGCCAAAGAGGAGAACAGCCTGGCTGAAAGGCCAAGGTCCCACAACGGGCTGTCGAGTCAGTTATGATGATGATAAAATAATTTTAACATTTATTAACTTATTATTTAAATTCATTAATTTTAAAAATTGTATGAAATATAAGCATAAAACTTACCTAATTTAGCTTTTTGTTTTTTCCAGATTTGGTAGTCGTTTGACGGTCACTAGATTTGACATTTAATAAAAACACTATCCAAGAAACTTTGCTTGTATTTCTCCCCTCGACATGTTTAGCAGATTAAATATTATCTGTTCATTGCAGACAATGTTTCAATGCGTGGTATTCTCTGCAAAGTAACTTGTGGAGTACGCACGCGAGGTTTATTCAAAAAAAGTCTTATACCAACAAACCATTCACGTCCAAATAAGGTGCCACTCAAGTTTAAGCTTATTCTACAAAAGGATGTATA